>CAJVPL010000071.1:0-47620 GCA_910591945.1 Ambispora gerdemannii
TGAAAAATGCGAGAAATGTGAAAAATACAAGAAACAAATGTCTAAATCTGGTCCGGAGTACTAATGAAAAATGTCGAGAAGACAATTTTATATATAAACTGGATCACCATCCCTAACCGTAACCCTAATCTTAAACCATCCTTTAACCTTAATCTTTATTACAGTAGAAATACGCAATGCTATTGGTTATTTTTGTTATTACCAAATCGGGTGGGGTGTACATAGATGCATCCGGTTATTTATTACCAGTATTTATCAAAATTTGTATCATTATACCTAGTGATTCGGCGAAAATTTAGGAATTTAGGACTTAAAAGACTAAATTATTAAATAAGTTAAACTAATTTAGGACTATCATTAAATAATTTAGAATTCGAATCAAGTTTTAAACCAGACTTTAATTGCAAATTATGGGGGCAAACCTTTATCCAAAAACTTTTTGCCTCAATTTTTAGCGAAAATCAAGACTATCGTTATTACAATGAATAATTTGCCAGATCAAATTGTGTTATTTGGAGACTCGCTTACCCAGGTATAAAATAAAATACTAAGTACACAGATATAAATTATTGATTATCCGAATAATATTTATGATTATGATGATTAGCGCAGCTTCGATGCAAATAATAATGGATGGGGTGCGTTATTACTTAATGCATACGCGCGTAAATTAGATGTTTTCAACCGGGGATATTCTGGTAATTAGTTACAATGGTGATAATACTTATCAATCCAAAGAGAAAATGATTTATATCTTTTGATTTAAGGATATAATACCAGATGCGCAAAATACATTCTCCCACAGCTCCTTCCCGCTTCCTCGTCTTCGTCACCAAAAATCCAATTATTAATAATATTCTTTGGAGCAAATGACGCTGCAATTCCGCCATCATCTCAACATGTGCCTCTCCAAGAGTACAAACAAAACTTGGAATGGTTAGTAGATCTAGTCAAAAATCCCGAATCAAAATATTATTCGCCTGAGACACGTGTTTTGTTGGTCACGCCTCCACCACCAGACAATGATGCTTGGGAGGAATTTTGTCGTTTGCAAGGAAATACAGTACCGCGTAATACGTCAGTCACGAAACTTTATGCGGATGCCTGTATTGAGGTTGCGTTACGTATTGGTGTTCCGTGCGCAGATGTTTGGTCAGGAATTATGAATAGAGTATGGGAAAAGAAAGTTGATGAAGATGGGGGCGTGAAGGAGCTAAAGTTGACTGATTTTTTGTGTGATGGGTTGCATTTTGGTGCACTTGGAAATGAGGTATTATTTATTTTCATTGCTTGTGATGAAAGCACGAATACTAAGATATTTTTTTTTCTTTCAAAGACTGTATTTAACATAGTTATGGGTTCCATTCGAAAGAATTGGCCAGAACTTGATCCTGAAAAATTACCATTGATTCTTCCTGATTACTCGTCTCTAGATTTTGAAAATCCTGAAGATTGTTTGAAATTTCCATTTAACAAACAGTAACGATGAAATTTGCAAAAGATATACGACGAATGTATTTTAATTTAAATCAAGTACAATATTAAGAATTGAAATTAACATAAATGATTTTCAAAAAACTTTAACTGCTTGATAATTGTTTACTATTACTGCTCTGTAATTTTGGTGCTTTAGCAAGAATAAAGCAGAAATCGCCAACACTACGAACTAATTTACTATTCTTGTTGATATAGAATTCTATTGATGAATTGAAATTAATGTAGTTACCCCCAGCTGTCGACCAAATCATAGCTTCTCGACATACGAGACTGACTTCGCAAACACAACACTCTTCCATCTTGTTGCTGATTCGAAGCTTTCAATCATATTTAAACCATCCACTAAAACAAGTGATCCAACGCAAACACACCACCACTCGATGATGATTTCCAAAGTAAAGACACGAATGATCGTCATCAATCCATGACCAACGCGATCAGAGTTCCGGTGTAGTGTATCTTCCACCTATTCAGTCAAGACTCGAGAGCATTTTGGTATGCGCGAGAGCATGAGACAGTTCAGCGATGAGCGTGGTGAAGATTGTGCGGATGTTGTCGGGAGTCCAGCTGGTTAAAGAGGTTGGGACATGTGAAAATTTTTAATATATTGCGAATTTTTGATTAATTATAATAAACTTCATTACGCGTGTTTCGAAAGTAAAAGTTATTCGTGGTGTTTGATCCAAAGTAACAGAAATAGACGCGTACATGACTACTGACCGACTCGAGCAATACTCTATCAATTGGAGTAATTTATTTCAGTCCAATTAACGTTAATCTTTAGGGCAATCGTGTATATTTGATATTTGGAGTATCACTACTCAACTAAAGCCAATATACTGTCCGAAACGTAAATACTATCGGTTTAACAAAATATAATTCATAATGGAAGAGAAAGACTTCATGCCATTTGATTAGTGGCAAAATAACGAGTTCGTATGAGTGATGTTTTTGTCATCATTATATTCAGAATTAGATTAATAGAATTTCCTTCTTACAATTTGTTATCAATAAATCTTATGATCTTAGCCATAATGCTTCAAGAGGATTTATCAACCACATAAATTTAAAACGATCTGCATATTTATTGATGACGTAGAAAACTCTACCCTTTAGACGAGTTTTCGTTTCATTAATCAAGGACGAAAGTTAGAGGATCAAAAATGATCAGATACTGTCGTATTCTTAACTACAAACTAAGCCGATTAGGAATCGGGAGTTTTAGAGTATGGTCGCAAGGCTGAAACTTAAAGAAATATACGGAAGGCATCACCCCTGGTTGGTGGAGTGATTTGTCTGTTAGATAGGTAAGCCGTTCGTTAGCTTCTTAGAGTGTTTGTTGCGCGATTAGAGGCAATAACAGGTCTGCCCTTAGATGTTCTGGATCACGCGCGCTACACTGATGAAGTCAGTAATCTTCTGAAGCTTCATCGCGCTGGGAATATTCTAGAAAGTCATATTATGGCGCTTGAGTGTCTCTGACCAGGCGGTTAGGTGATATAGATAGAGCTCCAGGATTCAGGGTTCTAGGGCGGATCTGTCACGGATACACTGCATGGGTTTACCGCATACGTCGCCAGGACTTTTGAAAGGGCACCTAAGGTCCCGTGAAGGGGGGAGTGGGAAATTCCAAACTTCCAATGCAAACGCATGCAAATCATCAAATTCAATCAAATGAACATTGGTTCTAGATCTTGGTGGTAGTAAATATTCAAATGAGAATGGTTCCGTGTCATTAATCGCGCTAGGACGTTAATACTATACAATACATGCAAATCATCGAATTCAATGAATATTGATCGTGCTAAGGCGCTAATGTGCCATCTGACAATATATAAAGTTAGAGCTAGGAACAGCCAAGAGTTTTGCTACTAAACTAATAGAGATAATAAAAATTTTCTCTAAAAACATTATAACGATAATTATCTCTCTTCCAGCGCCATCCTCCCACTGTGGCTCCGTGGCTGAGCTACTTAATTGCTGAGTTCTAAGCCAGTTGAGTTGCGTAGTATATTATAAAGCAGAGCTTGCAAGTCGGATCCTATGCCTGCTTGGAACTGAAGTAAAGCGACTTTTCAGTGTCGTATGGTGGATTTTTATTGGTTATGACTCACTGATAGTGTAAGACCACTGCTATCGTGCTTCTTTTCTATTGGTTGTATATGTACGACCAACTTTTTGTCGCTATAAAATCTTTCTTTTTAATTATAACGATAACATAAAGAAAAAATCATGGAACGAAAATATGAAAGGTCACGGCGAATTCGCGTAAATATGCGCATAGTATTATTTTTATTAATAACACTATTATTAATATGCCAATTACCTAGTGTCAAAATGGAAGCAACGCATATACATAAATGTGACTATCTCGAGAAATTAATAAACGACGGAAAACATCCAACAATAGAAGAAGATAACATCTCTAATTGTCCATATGCAAATAAACTGATCAAAAAGATTAAATACCCACATATGGAACATATTGACCATATTGACCACAGTCTTGCTTGTCCATACATTCAAGAATTGAATCGGCAAAAACGCGAAACTCAAATGATTGAAAGCAAGTTCACTAAAACAATTTTCGCCTATTTGTTTCCAGGAAGTCCCAAAGTTAATTCATTATTAGCCACTTTTTATATTTCTTCTGTGCCCAATTTCATTTTATTCTTTGTTCCACCTGATATTCGACCTTCTTCGCTTAATTCACTTGTCGGTTTTGCGGTTGGTGGACTACTTGGTGATGTTTTTTTGCATTTATTGCCGCAATCTTTTTTGGGAGAAAGTAACGACGATAAAGTTCATTTTGTGCAAGTAGAAGAGAAGAAGAATGTCGTTATTGGATTAGCAATTTTCATTGGATTGACGACTTTTTTCGTAATTGATAAGATGATGCGTGTTGCAAGTGGAGGAGAAGATGGAGGACATTCGCATTCACATTCACACACAGAAATGCACTCATCATCAGCAACAACCACATCGTTATTGCCACCAAATAAAGATTCAAAGACACTTCGTCAGCGAAAATCTGAAGAATCGAAAAAAGTAAGTGATAATCAAGAAAAAGATGACAATAAGGAGCATAAAAAAGCACCATCTACTAGTATAAAATTATCCGCATATTTAAACCTTATTGCCGACGCAACACATAATTTCACTGATGGTCTTGCTATGGCCGCCTCATTCTACACATCTCCAAGTATTGGTGCTACAACCACAGTCGCGGTCTTTTTCCATGAAATTCCACATGAAATTGGTGATTATGCGATTTTGATTCAAAGTGGATTCACAAAAAGATACGCGTTACTCTCTCAATTCGTGACTGCTCTCGGTGCGTTTCTTGGTACATTTGCCGGAATTGCAATCGAAGAGTTTAGTCGAGGTGAGGATTCTGGCAGTGGAACAGATGGATATCATGGGAAAAATACATCTGGGATAATGGGTACTGGTGCACATCTAAGTGATTTAGTTATTCCTTTTACTGCTGGTGGTTTCTTGTATATTGCAACGGTGGGTGTGATTCCAGAATTGTTGGAAGTGACTGGAAAGTTGAGTAAAGATTTAAAACAAGCTGGTATTGAGTTTTTGGCCATGTTTATTGGTGTTGGGATGATGGCAATTATTGCTTGGAATGAGGCTTGAAAAAGTTAATTTATTTAATCGTTATCAAAATTGGATCAATCAAATAATGTGAACAATAAAGGAATTTGTAAACTTGATATATATTATAGTTGATCATGTTGAACAATTTTAAACCTTATATATAGCATGTAGATTGAAACTATTTTTAGAATGATTTTATGATAGATAGATTCCACATACGGTTAGTAGTACCGAAATATTAACTATCAGAGAACGCGTCGCAATTGGCTAAATCATATGATCTGATAACGGAAATTTCACGTCTTAGCGTTAGAAGTTGATATGATTGGTCGGCTAGATAACTATCAGCCGATTTACATGAAATTTCTGTCAAGAATTTTCTAAAATTTGAGCACTATCCATATATTTTCGGCTAAGAAAGTTGTTTTGCGTATTTCGATTTATAAATTAGAGAAACTGAAAAGTTTATATTATCTAAATAATAATGTCTAACAAAAGTGGTGTTATTTTACGTATCGGAATTCTCGCTGCTCGAGATTTGGCGGCTGCGTGAGTACTCTTTCTTTTTAAGAAATAGGGGGAAAAGATAGATTAGGCTATTTAAATGAACAATAAAAAAGATAGTGAGAGTACATACTATTCCTAAGTGTAATAATAAAAAATAAAAGATAACTATTTACTTGGGCTTTTTTCTGACAGGTCATCATTTCTTTTATATTAATGTATTAATTTTTTCCTTTATTAAAATATCTAATTAATTGATCAAATCAACTAAAAGAGATAGGGATGGTTTCTCCGATCCATATGTAGTCGTCCGAGTTGGAAATCAGAAATACCAAACACAAGTAATTAGCAAAAATCTTAATCCAGTCTGGAACCGAGTTTTCGATGCAAAGTTAGGCCCCGAAAAAATACCACAACACATAGTAGTCACCGTATGGGATGACGACCGAATCGGTCGTGACTTTCTCGGTGAGGTGACAATTCCACTAAAACAAGTATTTGTGCGTAATAATGGTGGACTAAAAGACGGATTACCACGTTCTTATGATGATCCGCTGAATCAACCGGCCGCTTATCCTTTGCAGAAACGTACGTCAAAGAGTGAGGTCAAGGGTGATATAGTGCTGAAATTTGGATTGGAAGATAACGATGGTGGTCCTCAAAGAAACGTGGAGGAATGGAGTCAGTTTTGGGAGCAATTCACTTTGCAAATTGAGTTACGATGAAATGTGTGCAACTCGTGAAATTCGTATAGGATTCATTAGATTCAGTTTTGTTGTTTTCTTTTATTTATCTATTCATATAAAGAATAGTTTTTAATTTAATTCATCTCCAGCGTCAATTTCATTATATTAGTCATTTCATTGGTAAATTTTAATTGAACGTTAAAAACTATTACTTTTTATTATTACTTGTATTTTTTGCGTGATTATGTCCAATTTGAAATATAAATACATTCAATATTGGTTAGTCTTTAAGGCGGCAACTATAATTATATTTCAATGCCACTAACACGGTTTCGTGACCGCGAAAGTCTTTGCCTAACCAATCTAGCACTTGGAGCGAATAAGCATCTCATGACGGTAGCATGTTGGTAATCTTGTCTATAAAATAGCAACTACGTAAATCGCGTGGAAAAACCATGATGCCGACTATGTAGTTTGGAACGACATCCATTGTTGTGGCATCATTTCACGTTGTCTGATTTTGTTGCCCATATATATATGTATACATTTATTTATTTTTATATTAAGAAATTAAATTCTTACTAATTATACAACACGCTTCACTTCGAAAAATCGTTTCAGATAAAACACTTGCCAAAAACAAACGGAAACCAAAACAATAAATTGAAATAGTGACCACCATTTCACACGATCATTTGTACTTTCAGCGGCTATTTTTTCAAAATATAGTTAGTTAGAGTGTAAAATTAAATTTTAAATGATAAATATTACGATTGAAATTTTATACGTACTATCACGATGCACACGTTCCCTGATCACAATGTACTCTTGTTCATCACGAATAGCGGATAAACCGTCCGTTAATTCGCGAATTTCTTTTTCCAACGGATCTGTATGTGAATCAGCTACCCAAAAAAAAGAATAAAAAAAATCAATATGATTTTAATCAAAACTAAAAATACCATTCATTGATTCACGTTTTTCATCATAATTAATACTCACATCCATCATCCGGTACATAAACAATCCCATGCACATTAAAACTGACAATTTTCCCGGTAATGGTCGAAAATTGATTACTGAAACAATAAGTGTACCGGCCATCAAGTTGAGCCGTTAAGCCATATGTGCCAGTTGACTGCCGTGAATGTTGTTCAACTGATCGATCTGCAGGATCTAATATCTTTAGAAATCAAGAGAACATGATACAATGACTTTTGACTCGCTGATTGCTTTAATTTCAATAGTTCAATAAATCTTATCATTTTTTAAATATTATTTTGAATTTTCGGAATTTTATTAAATATATTTTAAAACTTGAATATAATTCCATTATTAACTAACTCAAAAATTCCCAATTACCCAAAAATCAATATCCATATTTCCGCCATCGCCCACTTGGAAAGTAACAGTCATTTTATCATCAATGTGTAAATCTTCGAAAAAACACTCTTTTGCATGTGGCTGTAAAGTAATTGTGTGTGCTGTAGAAAAGTATATGAAACATAACAGAAGAAATATGTAAACTGGTACAAGTGAAACACGACGCATCTTTGTAAATTCGTACTAGAAAACTGAATGCTATTCGTTTGTTTAAATAAAAAGTTCTTTTTAATGCATTCGGCGATCAGATATCGAAATAAAATAAATTAAAAAATCTGTTAGACTTATCTAAAAATATATTTAGCACTATCGCTATATAATGATTAGCAGCGAAAAAAGTGTCGGGTCATATGATTCCGACCCAACACAGTCATCCTCAACGATTGTAAAGTGTTGTTTGTCTTCGAAAACTGTTTTTTCATGTATAGAGGTATTACTCTTTCATAAATGTCAGATACTAACATAAATACTAGTTTATTTTGATATAAATATCTTTTGTAATTGAATAATTTAATGCAAATTATTATATTGAAACTGCCTATATGTAGTTCCTATCCAACAAAAGTGTATACTGGTTGTAAAGATGAGAACAGGACTTTTGTTGACTCTGTAGTAGTAATCCGCGCTACGAAAGGTGCGGATCCAGTGCCAAGAAAGCAAAGCTAGAGACCAGCCTCAACATAACAGTTTCAACCACTCAATTAATATTATGACTGATAGTTCTCACGAAATACTACCAACAATGGATATCCTAGGTATTAAAAACCTCAAGTTACCTTTAGTAATCAACGTTAATATAGAATAGATTTCTAACAAAAAATGATAATTTGCGAATCGAGTAAAACAAGACAAGAAATTCCGGTGACTCACTTAGTCATTTATGGGTTTCATTAAACTTCTCACGTCGCTGTTCTTTTAAAGCTAAGTGTAGGTTTTCAAAATCCATTCGCAACGTATAGCTTTCATATTCTTCAATTATATTGACCCATAGAATAATATGGTTGCTAAATCACAACCAGCAGAAACACCTAACTTGATTAAATTGAGTATAAATAGCTCATGAATCCTTTAGATAGAAGAAATCTCTTTATAAAATTATAATAAGTGCATGCACATATAAGTCGACTTTTTTGTGTGGGTGCTGAAAGATGCGACTTTTGTTGAATCGTTTCAGTACATTTAAAGTGGAACTAAGAGAGTAAGAGAGTAAGAGCATGCATTTAGAGAGCATACATGGTAGTTGACTAAACTTTTAAGAAATCTAGTACTTGATTGGTCGAAAAAATTTTATATTAAAGTATGGAATTATAAAGGATCAACTAATCTATCATTAATTTTTGGTTAAAAAACAAAAAATTTCTTAAATTATACTTGATTTTGGTCAGGATTATAAAATTATAGTGTTGATCATTCCAAATTATGAGCATTTATTAATAAAATCCAACAAAAATACATAATTTTAAATCTTTATAATTTAATAAAAAGTGACAAAGCTTGATCTAACCTATTATTTTTATGCTTTAGTTTGTTAAAATTACCAAATTTGAAAAATTAAAGTTATATTAAATTATTTAATAAATATAAATATTATAAATTCTTATATTTTTATTAAATAATTTCTTCTTTAATTATTTATATTAAAATAAAAGTATTATTAAAGTTCAAAAATAAGTATTTAAAGTTATGATCTAAGATATATTGTGATTTAAGACATAATATATACAATTCAATTTGATTTTATTATTTCAAATTATTATATTTTACTCTTATCTATTTAGACTTGTTATAAAATATTATTTTTTTAAACTTATTTAAAATTGATAATAAAAGTTCAAAAATATGTTAAAATATAAGAAAATTGAAAAAAATCAAGAAAAATCTTTATAAATTAATTCAGTAATTCTTTTTCTTGATTTTTTGTAATTAATAATATGATAAGAAAATAAATAGATTTTTAAACTTATTTATAGTTAAATAATTATTTGGCTTTCATTAAAATCTGAGTTATTATATTTTATATTTATTAAATAACTATTTTAGAACTTGTAGTTCAATATAATATAAAAGAATAATAAATATCTTTTAATATCTTTATTTATTAATCTTTGAATTATATTGATTATATTAATTATTTTTATATTATTACTGTGAATTCTGGTTAAATTCTCTTACATATATTATTGAAGTTGTAATTTTAATTATTGTTATCTTTTTTTAAGTTTAATATTGAAGATTCTAACTGATTATAATATGAATACAAGCTATTTATCTTTAAATAATCTATAAGAAACCATTTAATAAATGTGAATAAAAATAGATACTGAATTTTTCTTTCACATAATTAAAAGTATATCTGAGTGAAATAATAATAATTAAATTAAAGAAGGATGATATGAAGAATAATTTGTCATTAAATTTGATTTTCTAGTTTGCAAAACTTTTGGCAACCATTGTAGTCAAAATCAATAATTTGTTTTTCGTTTCTATTTATGTGCATATTCACGTCTTTCTGGATTTGGTTTAGCTAAAAACATCGATGTGACGAAAAAGCTTTCCAATGTCAAGTTTCATAGCTGACTTGTATCACGCAAATATATTTATTTTTTGATAGGCCAAAAAAATCAATATAAAACGCCTAGTTTATCTTTTTTTACTATATTATATATAATGTCTATGACGAAGCAGCTAAAATAAATAAGATATGAAGAAATGACAGTCATTATTTTTATTTGAATATGCAGAAATGACAATATATAAAAACAACTTACTGTAATAATGAAGATTTTCAATCAACGGTTGATAATCTCGTAAGATGCCACCTAAAAGTGACAATATCGGTTTGGTACTCATAGAATTACAAAAGGCATCAATCTTTTGTCTATAAACGAAAACAGGTTATTGCAAAGATTTATTATATATAATTCGGGAGGTATATGTTTCATATCAAAAGATAAAACATCAACATGACTTACTTTGTGAATTTGGAATAGAATGGATTTCTCAAGAAATAATAAAAGAATTGACGGGATCTTCTTTTATATTCTTCTTTCTCAAGACTTGATAGCCAACGATAACCACCTGGTATCTCCCTCGTATAATACATATCAATAAGTATACGTGATAATGCTTCAATGGAAAATGATGTTAGCCAGGGCATCCATGATTGATTTCCAAACTTTCTGATAGCAATCACTGTTATCCAAACAATAAATATAATGATTAATATAAATTTTGAACATGTTGAATTACAATAACAATAATTTACTGATAGTTACCATAAATTAATGGCCTTACTATGTACAAAATTTCACCAAAAGAACCGATGAAATTCATAATATGAACCAATTCTTTAGGATTCCTGACATCTTCCACCATCAATACACGCCTCGTTAGATAATCAAAAACATCCTGATTGTTATTTCCAGGAGTATTATGTTGACTAACTGCAGAAATATGTAAACGTTTATGTCCAGTACGTGTTCCAGTCCATGTTCCGTTTTTATCTTCATTCATAATAGAAGTAGTAGTAGACCAGGATGTTTCCGTGGTTTGTGCTCTAGGACTTTCATTTGTTTGCTCTTCGTTAAAAACTGCTGGATCAATTTCACGTCGAGGAATAGATGGTTGAACCACAATTCGTCTACGAGTTCGGTATAAAAGTACAAATCTACAAATTGTTCTTTAGAAAAAAAGTGATTAAACGTGTCAAATTTAAATAACTGACAATAATTATTAAATATATCATGAATACTTTATCGCTTCAATCGCGGTAATAAATTTCCATTTTACATCTTTCCCATATTTTTTCTGAATACCCATCTCCATCAACACATCAGTACACTGAAGAAGTGTCAACAGAAACGCGGCATTTTGATATACTTTTGATGAATTGATCCAATATCGTGTATACCGATTATGTGGCGAAGGTGTCGGTCTTTTTGCCGGTGGAAGATTGGCGGTAGCAGCACGCACCAAAATTGAATCATGATATAATCCAATAAGATTCAATGCAGCAAATACTAATGAAACATAAGCGAAATTTATTTTATTAATTAAATTACATGATTGAGAGTCAAAGACACTTACGTGCTTCTGATGCGAATTCGGAATCCTCAAAACGACCTAATTCGCATTATATTATAAAAAATAATTACTATAATCAATCATGTCCCTTAAGGTGGAATTAATAGAGAAATTCAAGGTCAAATTCATCCACAAACTCTTCGTACCTGGCAACACATACGTCAGCATACGCAATGAACTCTCAATAGAATTGATTTGTGACGCATTCTTAACAATTGCAGCGTCATACTTTTGAAACAGGTTCATTTTACCAAGGAGCGACGCCAAAACTAATTTTGACGCGTCTTGAAGTTTTGTGTTTAGTAAAGACGTGGTGGCTGTTCACGAATCGTCTAAGCTGTAAAAAGATATTTTGATAAAAAAACAAGACAGAAGATTTGAATTTGTGATTTAAAGAAATTCCTTCGACGCTTCAATTTTAACGTTAAAATTCATTTTATTTTACTATAACGATAATATTTTAACTGGATTTAGCAATCAACCGATCGATATCGATATCTATCTGTACGTTATATTAGCCTGATTCACGTGAAAATTTTTAATTCTAACACTATCAAATTTAAATAGCTTTCATTTCTTTCATTTACACAGAACTATAGGAAATTACTTGATTATTATTATTAATCATTCCTCTTCTCCAATATGAAACGTTCCTTTCCTCAGAAACTCTCTCTGTTTTCTCAACCATTTTCGATATTCGGCTACTGACTTTATTTTCTCACCATAATAATCGGGAGCAGGATTTCTTATTGAATGCAACGATGGATCAGCCCGATTTTTTTTAATGTGCGCGTAGAATTCTCGATCACGCTGTTTTTTTAAAAAAAAAAGTAAAATATACAAGATATTAATATAAAATGAATTCGGTCATGCATTCAATTGTAAATTTTTTTAAGGGATATTTTAATTCCTTATATGTTTAATGATACCTCTTCCATCATTTTAACTTCATGTCTATGAAATAATTTCCAAACTCCACTTCCAATCACTGGACCAATCAAAAGACCACTAAAAAAACACAGCAGAACACTCAATCCATATATCACAGTTGGATCTTGCCCTAATATCGGTGTTGGATCCAATTCCCTTGTAAACACGTACGTTGTGCTCATGCCAAGTCCAAGAAGTGTCGATGGTATCGTGAGTGCGCGTTCTGTATTTCTACGTCGCACTCTTAACCAGAAATAGTCATCCCAGCTTAATTTACCATCTTTTGTTACGCGAATTTGTCGTCGTCCTGAACCTGGAAGTAGCCACGCTTTTGGGCTATAGTTAGTAGGTTGCGTTTGTAGTGGTGTTGGCGAGGATTTTTCTGAATCATGTGTTGGAGTTGTAAAATATGCCTGACTTTGTTGATTTGCAGGAAAAAGGTTTTTTTTTGCTAAAGAGTTGGTTCCAAATACTGATGGTATAATAAAATATTTATGACTATTGTGAACATGAGGAATTTTACGCATAATTTGGTGGAATTGGCTATAATGCCGAAAAGGCACGTAATTTGTTATGATATTTACTGAGAGTCGTGTAGCCATGAAAATCTCGGATATTAGCTCTTAAAGAATAAAAAAGAACGTGTATTGCTAAAGGATGTCTATCGTCTCGTGTATGAAAAATTTAGCAGAACTACTTGGGGAGATAATCGATAGATTTTCTCCGTATCATGTGAACTTCATTGATGAATGCGTAAGTGTAACTGATGTACAATGCATAAAAAACCCTCGTTAATACATCTAGACATAATAATTGAAGATTCTTTCTTTTTGCAACGGATTCATAATGAGTTGGCAATCATATGTCGATAAAAACTTGGGTAAATATATTAAAAACATGGTTCTGCGTGTTTAATAAGACTTGTTGCCTTTATATTTGCTCGCGGGATTAAAAAAATTGCTGGATTTTCGGTCTTTCTTCACTTCTTCATAGTTGGTACTGGTAGTATATCTCAGGCTGCAATTCATGGTCATAATAGCGCATTGTGGGCGACTTCGCCTGGATTTACTGTGAGTTTTAACTTTTTTATTGCTTTAAATATATGATAAACCGATAATAACACGTGATAAACTGATAATAACTCGTCATCATCACCCCCTGATCGATAAATGGTAATTATAATATAGGTCAGTAGCGCTGAATTCGATGTTGTATTCAAAGCCTTTAACGATCCTAAGCATATCCAAGCCAATGGACTCCATGTAGATGGTAAAAAATACTTTACGTTACGTGCCGACGACAGAAGTATTTATGGAAAAGAGGTGGGTGGTGGGAATTAATTAATGGGGTGATTAAAAAATTTTAGCAATCAATGAATTAATGAATCAACTAATCTATTACAATTTTCCCTTTTTTTTCGATTTGATTTGTCACAAAAAAGGGAGCGAATGGTATTGTCATAGTAAAGACAAAACAAGCTGTAATCTTTGGTAGATACGTCGAAGGTACACAGCCTGGCACGGCTAACAAAATTGTCGAGGCTTTGGGCGATTACTTGATCAATCTAAATTACGTATGGATATTTATTGATATTACTTTTATTTTTTTTGTTTCATAATAATTATCTAAAATCACTTATTTATTTTGTTTTCAACAATGAACTTAACAGTAAATTTGAAATAAAAAATTATATATTCCTATCTTTTTCGCTTTCGCAAAGAATATACAACCTTTTTTTTGAAATTTTTGATATGTTGATAAAAAGGATGGATGGTATTTATATAATGATTACTCGTAATTAATAAGTAGTATTAGAATCTGTACTGCATTTGTATTTTTTCTGATTTTTGTGAATGAATCAGTCGGGTAGCATTAAGAATATTATTGAAAAAAGAACAGAAAAAACAGAAATATACTATTTTATGGGGTCTTCATTCTCGATTAGCAATACAGAAATTTTTGAATCAATTTATTATGATATCATCCACTTAATCAAGGAATCAATTATCAATAAACAATTACAGGAGATATTTAATAATCATACATGAATATCTGTTATTTTATTTTTTTACGATGAATTACTTTCGTGTGAATAATGTTTAATTGGGCAGAATTTTGTAATAGGTAAAAATCACCTGAAAACAATTGTCTCAATCATTAAAAATTATTGTGTTGGCTTATTGAAATCCCAGAATAAATGACAACTTGAATTATTACACTTTGGTTTTTAATAAACAACAAAAAAATACTGAAAAACACTTTGATTTTTAGAATAAAATCCCAAACTAAACAAAATTTACAAGATTTTAATAAATAAAACAATTTTTCAGATAAAATAATATAAAAATCAGTTAATATTTTAATAATTATTTAATTAAATAAAAATAAAATTCAAAAATAAATCCTATTTATATGTTTAATTTAGCTATTAGACAATAATTTTAATAAGTTATTTTTATTAGAAAAATATCAAAGTAAAATTTTTAAATAAATATTAATAATTATACAAAAAGATATGAAATTGATTTTTTATAATATTACTTAATATTAATATTTATATATATATAAATATCTAAGAATAGCATATTTATTTAAAAATTAAATAAAATTTAATAAAAGAATGAAAATAAAAAAAATTGGATTTTATAAATATTATTTTATTATTTTTGTTAAATTTAACTTAATAAAATTAATAATAAAAATTTTATTAATAAAAATATAATAATAATTTGACATTAAAATATATTTATAATCAAATTTCTCTATACTTTATTTTTATAGTTATATTTTATAAATTAATCTAATTATAATAACTATTATATATAATAACTTTAATATTAATTAATTATATATTCAGAATTTTGATTTTAAAGATATTAATTAGTTTCAAAATAGTTCTAATAATTTTGAAACTTATTAATTCTAGATAAATTATATAAATAGCTTTTTTTAAAATATTATTATTAATAAATTTTATTAATAATTTATAAAATAAAATTATATTCAAAATCAGTAATTTTTTTAGAATTGCTTTAATTTTGAAATTATTTTAAATCTGTTTTAAATCTTATATTTTAAAAATTCTGATTTTTAAGATATTTTATCACTTATTTTTATATTAAAATATTATTATAAAAGAAATTTAATTAGTAACTTGTAAGAAAAAATTATTTCTAAAACTAGTAATTTATATAAAATTATTAGAATTATTTGAAACTGATTAATATCTCTATTTAATTCTAATTTTAATTTAGATTTTAATTAAAATTTGGTTATTACAAATATATTTATTTATATTATATATTTAGTAATTAACAAAATTATATATATAATTTTATTAATAAAATATAATAAAAATTTTTTATATTTTAATATATATATTTTTTGGATTTTTTAGATTTAATTTGACAAAATTGTTTTAATTGCAAAGTTATTATAAAATTTTTTATAATTAAAATATAAAATTAATTATAAAAAATTTTTGTACTATCTTTATAATTAAAATAACTATATTAGATTAAATTTAAAAAATTCAAAAAATATATATTAAAATATAAATTATAATTTTTATTTTAATATAAAAATTAATTTATAAGTAGAAGAATAAATTAATAATAATATTATATATGAATAAAAAATACAATTAAATCGAATTAATTATAATAATATTATAATTATATATTTTATTATTAATTAATAATATTTTTTTTATTTTTTTCTTTACTTTTTTCTTTTTCTTTGATTATTCTTATTTTTTCATTGTTATTTTAATATTTAATTTTTATTATATATATATTTTCTATTTTTGCTATAATAATGTAAATTAACTGTATCATATACTGTACTAATATTATATTATATATTATTATATTATACTATAATTAATATAATGTAAAATATATATAAATACAAGTGTAGATAATTAATAAAGTTCAATTCAAGTTCACTTTGATTCATTTTAAAATTTGTTTTAGTTTGTTTATGTTAATTTTATTTAGTTTTGAGTTAAAAGTAGTTTTTGGTTAAATTTTCTTTAATAATATTAATTTGCCAAATATTACTTATATTAATTAAGTTATTTTAATTAAATGTAATTGGTATTTTTTCGTTAATAAAATGTGATATTTACTATAAAAGGATTTTTTTTACTATAAAATAGTATAAATCAAAATTAAAATTGCTTGTCAAAACTAGTTTTAGTAAATTTATTATTATTAAGATTTTGATAAATAACCAGTTTTAAAATACATTTTAAAAATTTTAACAAAACAGGAATAAAAAGTGAGTTTTGACAAATTTGTTAATATAATTTTGAATCCAAATTACAAAGATCTGAGCTTTAGCATACAATCTTAATTAAAATATAAGATTTTAAATAATATTTGCTGAATTTAATTTTCATTCGTCAACGAATATAACTTAATTATTAAAAAAACTAAAATACCAATTCTTCCATTAAAATTCGTACGAACACCACCCCGACATTTCCCGGAAATGCAATCACAATCCTCTTTATCACTCCCCGGCTTAAACACAAGATACATTCTGACATTTACCGGTCACGCAATCATTTTGGGCGCATGGATTCCCGCCTGAACCGGTCCCAAAACATTCACAACTTCCATCCTTACACTTCAAGGAATGGCAATTATCGTCACTGGCGCAATGATCTCCATGCGTACATTCAAATTTATTGTTCCCCAATGAGCGTGCACAAATTCTCCCCCCCCCCCCACACTGCCCAGAAGCGCAAACTTCATCATCTAAACAGTCTTTCCCTTGCATTCACAAGTTCCACTATTCCCACACGTCCCGGAACTGCAATCAACATCGCTGTTACAACCCTCTCCTTCATCAGTCCCTATATCGTTTCCCGGCTCGCAGGGAAGAAAATCTCTTGTCATGTCAAGAGAGTTTCTCGATTTTTTTTTCGAATACGCGACTATTTAACAGATTAACCGCCAAAGAAACGTGATTTAAAACTTAGTGCAAGTCAATGGTAGCTTGATAAAAGACAGTTTACGTTTATCGGTGAGCAACAAGGCCATGATCACCACGATGTAAGTGAAAAAATTAAACCAAAACAATGCTTCATGGTTGTAGCAAGGAATTTTAAAGTATCGTGATAAAGGCGAAGTCTGTCTCAGCGATAGTGTTCAGATATTCTGATTTGTTTGTTTAAGGAGGGATACACATGTCCCTTGAAGCCTAAACCACGTCGTCTTACACTCAGTTTGCGTGCTGTTCGTGATCAACCACTCAAGAAATATAAGAAATGGAGTTTACTTCGCTCTAAAGCCATGCCGATATGGGTACACAATATAACATCACCCTTATATATGGTATTTTTATAAAGTAGACTTACCTTGACATTAGAACTCCAACAACTAAATTACCTAATTCAGAATTGGCCAAAATTAGAATAGGAATAAGTGTTAATTACTGTAATTTAGTCATAATTCACTATATAAAATACCCTCCCTTGTAGAAAATTTATACTCTATATCCTGAACCAATAGCGTGACATACCGATACTCGATAGTTATGTGGTCAGTATGAATCACAGACCAAATATTCGAAAAACGCGAATCACGATTTTTTTCCCTGTGCACGCGCAAATATTTTAATGGTTTTACCCATCTCTTTGGTGACATTTGGACCTTCTACAGGGAATCTTGTTTGGCGCAAGACGATCAACTCAACAACCACTACAAAAAAATTATGGAAAAACCTTTCTTGTATAACAGCGGCAAGACGGCTTCGACATTTGCACCAGTTAATATTATCTCACAAGAAAGGTCAGTGAAAAGGTGCGTTGAAATTCACTTGACAGAGCTGAACGAAAGATTTGGATATAATATTTATTATTATTTCTGTGCAAGCTCAAGCCTTAAGAAACGCGTTTGCTCATGATATTCTCAACTTCATGTAGGACTTATAGTGGGGTTTTCACGACATACTGACTTTTCGACCATAAACAAGCAACAGTATTATAATAATTTTCGAAATTATCACAGTACAAATCCGTGTTTTGGTATGCATTTTATCTTTGAAAGTAAAAATTTTACTATTGATACTTTTTTGATTATGACTAATAATGCTATTATTCAAAATAGCAAAACAAAAACGTAAAAAATCAAAGAACCCAGTCGAAGAGGATATTCTTCAAGAGGAAGAAGCAGAAGCAGCAGCAGAAGAAGAACTTCTTAATTTAGATGAAGCAGAACTTTTTTCCGCGGATATAGGAGCAGACACGCCGATTACCACCAAAGAAGACACAAAAAAGCAACAATCCGAAATTAAAACCGGGATATCAAAAGAATTCAAGGAGATTTATGAAGATATCATAGATAGAACGCCACTTTATCAACCTATTAAACAAGGAGTAGCTCATACTCGCCTAAATCATCTTTTATATCTGATTAAGACACGAGAGGAGGCTGAATTAATCCCAAGAATTATTTCAAGGTGGCGAAAAAAAGTTTTACCAGTGTCGGAAGCGACCACTAGATTCGCTATTGAGAATTGCGTAAAAGCGGGTGCCATCGATATAGCATTTCAATTACTGACCGATCGCCTGAGATATGGTCAGCTTCCAACACAACGACAATTTCGGGTTCTTATGAATGCATACGCTAATCGGATAGACAAAATAACTGATCGGAATCTTGCCAGCAATGATAACACCAACAGCAATCAAAATACCAAAAACATTAAAAACAAAAAAAAATCAAAACGACAGGATCAAGCAGAGGTTGAGAATAAAGCAGAGGTTGAGAATAAAGCAGAGGTTGAGAATACAAAAGAGAATGAAAAACAAGAACTATCATCGCCAATGGAACTTTTGGATACCGTTTACAAAGTCTTTGGGTTGATGCCATTTTACGATCTGTCACAATTCGATCCGCATGCATATGCAATACTGATTATGTCGTCAACAAAGATCGACTCTGATGTAGCATGGAGCAGAGCAGACGAGACAACACAAGAATTAATAAACCGCTTGAGAACTGAAGACATTAAAATTGTTGAAGGACGCGAAAAACATGACGAAGAACGAAAAGCAAGATTGTCGGCATGTATAGAAGCATTCACCGTTATGGCTAACGCTTATAAGAAACGAGGCCAAGAGTCAATGGCGGGATCTCTACAAACTTTTATTCATGATTGGGAATCTCAAATACAAAAGCTTTGATTTTGGTATAATTAATTAAATTAATCAAATTTTTGATGCTAGTTTTACGTAACCCCTACGTTCAATTTTTCAGCGTGCATTTGTACAACTTTGAATAAATTGATGTGTTTCATATGTTTCACGGGCATAAGATGTTATTTAGCATTATTCTATTTCGGGGATGCGCTATCCTTAAAAAGCTGCGATTATTATTACATCATTGAGAAGTAATAGAAATAAATAATAAGAAATAAATAAATAATAGTCAATCAATCAGAATCATAGAATCATCGAATCATCGAATCACTTGAATCACTTTTTTGTCTTCCTTGTTGCAGTAATAGTATCACCCTCCTCATAACGATAACTATAAAACACTATTTTTGCGATACAAGTTATTAATATTATTAATATATCATTGAATGCACCCTTTTTTTTGTTCTATATATTCTCTTACCTCTTAGTGTTTACCCGTTCTGTGCTATAAACTTCTCACTACTTTTTATTATTCTATTTTAAAATTATTTATCGAAAAACCTTATTATTTTCTCTCGCAAAAACAATCATCACCATTAAAACTTGAAAATGTACGTATTTTATTATTTCTCAATGCATTTCATTGGGGAACAGAGATTAGTTTAACGCGAATGCGAAATTTGTCTTTTGAAAAAACATGGGTGTAGTGTATCAGGTTCATTGCACGAGTTTATACAAAACTCCTTTGACCAAGACATTTACTGAAGCAATAGAAACCATGCAAGTCTATTGGAATTATTATAGTAATTTGCTTGGTTTCTATAACTCTCGGCATATTGCAAGAAACAGATGTCAATTTCTATTATTCAATGTATTCTGTTTAACAAAAAAATAATTCGGTTTGTAAAGGATTCGCCTTTGTAAACATACATGTCTTCTAAATTGACCTTAATAATGATAATAATGATAATAATAACAACAGTAACAATAACAGTAATAATAACAATAGCAATGTATTTAGTATTTAATTAACCCAAGTATTCATTTCCTTTTTAATAACAACAAAAAGGTCTGACCAATATGACCCACATATCCCAAAAGGTAACGCCCCAAACGGTGAACCAGGTGCAGCTAAAACTCAAATGATTCAACAGAAAATCGACGAGACAGTAGGCATCATGCGAGACAATATTAATCGTGTCGCGGACCGAGGAGAAAGATTGGATGTGTTGCAGGATAAGACTGGTAAGTAGCGGGAAAACTCGACAATATTATTAATTATTCAATAAGAATCAAAATGATCGTAAATGTGCTTCATTTTCACACTAATTGAAAATAAAGAGAAAATCATTTATTCTGCTGATTCTAATTATCTTACCATTTTTTTTTTCATAAATAGAAAATCTCTCCCAGTCTGCTCAAGGCTTCCGACGTGGTGCAAATAAAGTACGCAAACAGATGTGGTGGAAGGATATGAAAATGAAAATTATCCTTACACTTGTTGCGCTCGTTGTGTTGACTGCAATTATTGGTGAGTATTTGTCTGATATCCAAGAGATGACTTTTTTCGGATTTTGAGATTTGTTGCTTACACTCTTTTTTCGATTATTCATGTAGTACCAATCGTTGTCAAAAGTACCAAAAAAGACAAAGACGAATAATAATAATAACAATAATAATAATAGTAATAGTAAGGATATTTACAATATCAATAATCATAATAATATTTATTAATATTTTTACATCTTCATCCTAATCAAAAAAAAGTCACACTATGATCACTTTCTTCTTTGACTTGTATTTTTGATGCTTTTACCATCATACACTTACTTTCTCTTGCTTTATTTACCCTTGTACTTTTGCTCGTTTTAATCTGTCGAATATACTTATTGAATTTACTTGTTGAATCTACACTGGCTTATATAACTTTATACACTACATCTTCGAAATCGGCGCTGATATTTAAATATATATAAAAGACTATCTATCTCATTATCTATAAATTTTGGTTTCTATCATAATTTTTGCTTTTATCTGTCTATTTGCGTATACATCTATCTTCATGTATTTTATTCATGTAATGTAAAACGAGATTCTGTGTCGCATAATTCTTTATGTATTATATATTACTGTTAGGTAATTCATCAATAAAAAAATCAGATCACGTTTTTTATTTATAATTTAAATGTACAATTACGATTGCATCGGCTTTCGACTTAAATATCAAATGGCCGATCACATCAAAACCATCATCAATCATGCATTGCTCTAATTGTTTACGGAATTTGTTTCAATTAATTATTTTTACACACAAAGCCAACGGTGTAAAGATTATTACACTTTCACCTTCCTTTTCATACTAAACAAAACATCGCACATCACGCAAAAAGACACATCGCCATGGAGAGAGCGGTTCGAGGTGCCACCAAATCAAAAAGCGCGGCCCCAAAAGAAAAATACCTACAAGGTATATCTTTTAAATTCGATCAAATTATCAAATTGACCTTGCTTGATTAAACATCAAATCATCCAATAGTGCTTCTGGCCGCGACGTCTGACGACGCTCTGGAGGAAATTTTTACTACTTTGCATTATCGTGTGCGGGAACATTCGTGGTCGGTAAGTTCTTTTGATCGTTTTTTTTTTGTGGAATTTTTTATGACATCATATAAAATATCTTGAATTTCTTGAAATTTAGATAGTCTTCAAGAGTCTTATAGTAATACACATTTTAATAAGACAAGGAGCTGGGAATAAAGCTTTGAGCTACTTGTTGAGCAAACCAACCACTATGAACGTTTCAAAATTCAGAGATAAATCTGGTTCACATCGTTAGTATTAAAATTATAAGATGATGATTTTATGTAATTTCTTAATTAATGAATGAATGTGTGATATGGTTATCGAATAGATGTTGAGCAGACTAAAAACATTCATGCATATGCCGCGTATCTTGAAGAAAGGGTGGCGGCTTACCGTGAATTAAAATTGGATTTCCTCAAAGAGCGTTCTCAATCTGGCACATCGGGTAGCCGTCTGAGAAGGCTCACTGTCGCCAAAGGACTTTTACGTGAAGTTAAAATTCTACAGCGTCAATTGGGTGCACTTTTGAAATGCAAGGTTTGTTCTTTATTTATTCATCATCACCTATAGCTTAGTAAATTTTAATAATATTCGTAATCATCCGTAGGTTTTCTTGGATGAAGTTGATAATGAGGTGACATTGACAGCTTTTCGGTTACTTGTCAAGGATTTATTGGAGCTTTTTCAGGTGGTGAATGAAGGAGTTATAAATGTTTTGGGTAGGTGGGTGCTTACTCTTATTCTCATAACATATAATGTATTCTAGTAACAAAAAGTATTAATTTAGATTTATATTTTACCGTTGCATTTAGAACAATATGTTGAAATGTCGCTAGTCGATGCAAAAGATGCATTAGAAATTTATCGTACATTTGTGAAACAAACAGAATTAGTCGTGGACTACTTGAGCGTAGCAAGAAAATTGCAATCTGCGCTTGGGATGTCTATTCCTAATCTCAAACATGTGAGTTACATTTAATAAATTATTATAATAATATGAACATTTATTTACAAACACGTATATATTTGAAATACGCGTCTTAGGCTCCTGTATCGATGACAGTTTTTCTTGAAGAATACATAAATGATCCAGACTTTGAAAAAAATCGACAAGAATACAAATTATCAAAGAATTCTGCCGATACTAAAAAAGTAAAAGATAAGACGGTGACTACTACTTCATCACCAACTACCACCGCAACTGCCACTAGGAAATCAGTTGATTTGAACAAATCTACAAATGAAGTTGTCTCCTCAGAAAATATTACTAATAGTATGGCAATTTTTGTGTTAACTTTTTTTGATTATATGATAGGTGCAAAAATATTTTTTGCTAACAAGTGTTAAATATTTATTTCGTAGATGTGTTAATTGCTTCCCCTAAGCCCCAAAAGGAACTAATGGATTATTTTTCAAGTATTGAACAAGAACAAATTTTGATATTTGGGAATCAATATGGAACAGGCTCTTTAATTCATAATAATAATACTGCTACGAACCCATTCTTGGCTATGCAGCAGCAGCAGCAGCAACAACAACAGCAGATTAATGATCAAGTTTTATTACAACATCAATTGAGTCAATTAGCATTGCAGCAGCAGCAACAGCAACAACAAACGCATATGCTTGTTAGACAAGATACAAACCCATTTAGATCATTGTATTCGCAATCCTCAACAACAAACAGCTCAACATCAGCACCAATTGGAACGATTGTGTCGTCTCCTCAATCAATAAATTACAATCCATTCCACCAACAACAGCAGCAGCAGCAGGCATTATCTATTCAGGGAACGTCAATTTCGCCTCAACTTAACCAAACAAACCCATTCACGGCCATAACCACGACTAATAACACAGCTACTACCATTGATAATAATCAATTATTCCCTTTAGGAGCCACCACCGATAGTAATCCATTTAGACGATTCACCAGATCACTTAGTTTTAATGCCCCACAACCTGCTATTGCTACTTTCTCCGGTTCACCGTCGTCCTTTCCTGATTCAAATACATCAAGTATCGTCCCATATCAACCATTCCATGCAAATACGATGCCATTTAGAACTCCAACTCAGCATCGACAATCTGCTGCGAATATTTTTAGTGCTGAATATTAAGTAGTTAATTAATAACTGAACTTTGGATATAAAATATATGATATATAAATATTAGAATATAATTTAATTAATCTTGGTTCCATTAATATAATTAATTAATGGCTTTTTTTGAAAAAGTTAGAATTCAACCAATCAATTTATCAATAAAGCATTTGATCTGGTATATCGATATGATATGCAATACCGAAAGCACCACCGGCACGGCCATAAATGGCTAATTACATTGACATTTTCACGTTGAAACGTTGCTTATCTAATGCTAACTATTTCGAACATTGCGCAATTTTGACGTATCGTTGAAAAACGTTGATAAATGTAAAAATAATAAAATGAAACCGTCAATTAGTTTGACAATCATGATCTGCCATCAAAACAATGGCGTGCTTCTTAGCAATAGCGACAGTGCTACAAAATTTTCTTATATGTAGTGACGCCTTATTGCTATCAGTTGCATCTTGAGTCTTTCTCGCCTTCACGATATCTCCCTCTCTCTTTTCTGTTTTAACAGTAATTGTATGTCAATGTCGCAATCACCCCTTGAAGTTGAAATGGGTTCTCCAATACGCGCGGCGACTCCTATTGGATTAGGTGAGAGTACAGCTTCTTTTAGGTAACGGGTCACAAAACTATGTGAAAGTATCCATAGTTCAGTGTTTTACTTTCTGTTTGTTACTTTTTATATATACAGGACGTCAATATGAATCTGACGACGATGACAGTCTTCACGAAACTACCCCCTTGAAAGGTTATTGTGCTATCTCGAATAGAAGTGATTCTTTACCATGTATGTATGTGTTTGATTTTTATAATTACGTATTTTCGGTATTTAATAATTAATTGCTTTTTTAAATTCTAGATTCAGTTGGTGAAACTGGTGGTAAAAATCAAGATAATTGGACTATATTTAAGACCAGGGCAAAATATTATATCCCAGTTTTGAGTTGGCTTCCTTCTTATTCTCTTAATACTTTCTGGAATGACTTCCTTGCAGGGTTAACTGTAACTGCCATATTATTACCAGCCGGACTGTCGTATTCGGTGCTTGCCAAAGTACCACCAGTTCACGGTCTATATTCAATTGTAATTCCTGGTGTAGTGTACTCCTTTCTTGGAACTTCAAGGTAAGGACATGAATAATAAAAATGAATCAAACTACACTTTTGATTAATTTGATCTTATTTGATATTAAATTTTAACAGACAATTATCTATTGGTCCTGAAGCGTTGGTAGCAATGCTTGTTGGTTCTTCGGTAGCTTCACAACAAAAATACATTCCTAATGATGACACTGTCGCTCCAGTTATGCTGGCATCATTAGTTACAATGTTTGTCGGTATTCTAACTTTATTACTCGGATTAATCCGTCTCGGGTTTTTGGACTCAATTTTATCTCGACCTTTATTACGTGGATTTATTACTGCTGTGGCTTTCGTGATTATAATTGAACAGCTTATTGCTATGCTTGGATTAACAGAAACAGCATATCTGAATGGAATCACTCATGCGACATCAACATACGACAAATTAATATTTATTATACAAAATCTAGAAGAAATGCACCGTTTGACGGCTCTTGTATCATTAGGCAGTCTTATTTTTTTGTTAGCATCCCGTTTATTCAAATCAAAAGCCTCATCACAATATCCTTCAGCTCAATTTGTCCCAGAAATACTTATATGTGTCGTCATATTCACAATTATGTGCAAATACTTTGACTGGGAATCCGGAAAGCTCGCAATATTGGGAGGTATAAAAGGCAGCGGATTCCCGAAATTTTCAATTCCCAAGATGCCTACAGTTCCACAATTCAAGGATTGCTTCGAGAGCGCTGTTTTAATTTCAATCGTTGGCTTTGTTGAATCGATTGTGGTCACAAAAACATATGCGACAAAGCATAATTATGCTGTCAGTCCTAATCGAGAATTGGTGGCGCTCGGTGCTGCGAATTTAATCGGCAGCTGCTTCCAATGCTTTGTGGCGTATGGTGGAATGGCAAGGAGCAAGATCAATGATCGTGCTGGAGCAAAAACTCAATTTTCAGGATTAGTGACGGCGTTGTTTGTCTTGTTCTGCCTGTTTTTCCTTTTACCTTGTTTTTATTACCTTCCGCAAGCAGTTCTTGGTGCTATCGTGTGCGTGGCGGCTTTATCCTTATTATCGGAGACACCACATGATTTGAAATTCATGTATGAAATCAAAGCTTGGAATGATATGGCTTTGCTGATGTTGACCTTTTTCGTCACAATTTTCGTTTCCATTGAATATGGCACACTTATTTCGATTGCTCTGTCTTTAGTATTAGTTGTGAAACATTCAACATATCCTAGGATTACAATTTTGGTAAATTTATTTTCAAAATTTAATCCTATATTTATATCAATTGTTTTTTATATATTATTTGTATTCAGGGACGCGTAGGAAGGTCTAATCGGTTCAAACGAATTAAGAATTTCCCGCACCAAGCTGCACACATTGAAGGTGTATTAGTTGTGAAGATAGAAGAACCATTATATTTTGCAAATACTGGTCAACTGAAAGATCGGCTACGTCGTCTTGAAGAATTTGGTGATATGAGCGTTCACCCTTCGGAAGAAGCGCGAATGTCACCGGTGAAGAATGTAATATTCGACATTGAAACTATGGAAGATTTAGATGCAAGGTAATAAATAGGATTTATTTTGATGATTTAATAAAATTAACGAGTGATGTTCATATTTTGATATTGTGTAGTGCTGCCTTCATTCTGTTCGAAATTATTGAAGCTTATCAGAGACGGAATGTTAATGTGTTCTTTGTTAAATTGCACGAGAATCAAAGAAAGCTTTTTGAGCGTGCTAATTTGATAGAGAAAGTTAGAGAAGATCATTTCTTTTGGTTTGTTTATCTTCTTATATCTTACCAGAAAATAAACAGTTTTTTTCATGGGGGTATATTTTTACAATTATACTAATGGTATTTAAACATTATAGGCGAATTGCCGATGCGCTTGAGTACATTCATAACAACAATGTAGATGAAAATTTCATCAACTTGGAATGATGATGACATCATGATGTTAATATCAAAAAATAATAATTTGTATGATGTGTTGATTCAAAAAATAAGGTTGGATAATAGATAGCAATTATTAGAACTTTCACCAAATTAGATATATTTAAAGCTTATATTTCCTCCAAAAAATAATATACAATTAGCCCTTAATTTTGTTATTATATTATCTTCTTTTCCACTTTTAAATTTACGTCACAACAAAAAGTTTGTATAAAAATTTATGATGTCAAATCGTTTAAAAGACCGTAATTGATAGATGAGCTAGCTGTTCGAATGTTTTTATTTAAATAATACACTATTTACATCTTGTGTTTTTTCACATAGGATCTAATTTCATCAAAATCGATAAATATCTATATATATCGAGCTCTTCCCTCATATGTACATCAGTTAGCTCGAAGCATCACTTGTTATACCAAGAGCAATGCGTGGGTAGTAATACCAAAAAAAAGACGTCAAATAATGGAATTGGTCTAAAGATAAAATCACTCGCTAAGAAATCAAGAATAAAAAACTCGCATTACATTGTTATCCATTAATTGTTCGATTTTTGATCCATCTTTTATCTAATTTCTGAGTTATCCAAATATTCTCGGCTAAATGGCGAGGACCACCATACACAGTGCATGGTTTCGTTGCTTCTTGTTGGCTGCTATGAAGTTGAAAGCTCTTTATGTTGCATAAAGCCCGAAAGGCTAATTTCCAACAGCAAACTTTTGTCGGTCCAGTTTTGAAACTGAATGTGTAAAGGCAACTCGCTTTTAAACCAATTATAAGAGCGGCTTTTGGCGAAAAAGGGTTGCTAACACTTTTCAAAAATTCATCACGGAATTCGGAAATTGGAGGGGACTCGAGAAACCGTTGAATGAATTGTTGATCAATATTGGCGAGCTCTTCATTGATTGAAATTGGGCGTGGTTTCTCGGCATTTTCTGGATTCTTATTCCATTCTTGATTCCTCGTGAGCGCTTTACTGTACTCACTTCGAAAATCTTTTTCCAATTGGACCATTGTATTTTCTATAAGGCGAAGATCCTCATAATATGGTGAGTTCACTTTGGCTTGTTCAAGTTCACGGCCAAACAAGGCCGTGAGGTCATCATCGATCTCATTAGTCGCATTAGGAGCCATAGTAAATTTGGGGGAATTCACTTCAGTAAGCAATCCACGAATCGATTCTAACAGACTATCCATGAATCCGGTAGTCCTGAGGTTCTGGCGTGAAATATCTTCATCCGGCGCTGGCAAATTTTTTTCTTTATTTTTATTTTTCTTTTTTCGTTCTCGTTTTTCCATTATCCACAACGGTGTTGAATCGTTTTGAAATAGTTTGCTGTCTTGGATAAAGACGTCCTCTTTAACGGTCAGACCTTGTTTTAACGCGTCCACCAAGTATCCACACATTTGCGCAAAGTAGATTGATTTTCGATCTTGGATTCCGTAACGATCAACGCAAAGATCATGAAAATAATTGTATAGATTCAATTTTTTTGTAATGTCTTTTATATGAATATCCAAAATTTTTTCCTGCAACGAGATTTGACGTGGTTTTTCCGTATATAGAATGTCTTTTATTTTTGTCTTGTCGGTGAGAATAGCGTCTTTTACAGCTGATTGTGTTTTTAGGACTGGACTATTTCGAAAAGGTTTTGCGATTCGAGGTTCCCAGCAACAAAAAATCTAAATTATTCATGAAATATGGTGTTTAAAATTATAATAAATATACAGCGGTTTGAATTAAATAATTTCTTGCCTTACCACGTCTCCGTCATAATCACCTCCAGATAGGCGACTAACCAAAGATCCTTCATTTGTCTCTTGGGTTTTGATCGGAAAGATCACGATATTAAAATATTTCAACAACTTTGTATTTTTCACCGCGCGAACTTTACAAATATCGGATGGCAAAAGACATGGTGTTCTCGCCACAATTACGTCACCTTCAATGACGCCAAAAGACAATCCAGTCCTTGTATCAAGTCCAGCTCTCGGATCAAGTTGAATGAATATTTCACCGGGGTTCAAAGATCCAGTTGGATCTGCGATGCATGTCAGTACTCGAGATAAAGGTACTTTGATTCGGAATTTGGACGAGAGCTTATTAAGAGCTCGTTTCACTATTCCGGTAAGCTCCTGAGCAAGATACGGACAAGTTTGAGGGGTGAATCCCGCATGTAACATCTGTAGACATCTTTCATTGACAGATGAAGGGAACCCAGATGAAATATCTTGTTCACCCAATTCCTCCGATGAAAAACTATTATTAGATGATGTCTCCGAGAACGAGTCATCATAAATTTTAGCATTTTGTTCCTCATCTAATCGCATTCCCATGATATTACAGCTCTCTTCAAGCCAATTTATCAGTTCCAACGGGTCATTACAACCAACTATTCTCGATCTGTATTCATTAATATCTTCTTGAACTAATTCAACAAATACTTCTTGTCCAACCCCACCACATTCCAAAACACGTATATATTGTGTATTTAAATAACCAGAAGTCGACGGAAATTTTATGAGTTTTACGACATCCAATGTACGCAAAATTTTATCGGCCAAACGATCTTCATCGCTACACCAGATATCATATTTAATTTGGGATTCCCTTAATTCAATCCAAATCCCACTTGAACTATCCAAATTAGGATCCAAAAACCAAATTCCTTTTGCTGATCCAATGCGAGCCTGTAATGCACACGGAGTTTCTGTGCATAACATGATTTCTGCAACTTTTTTCATAGCCAACAATGAAATAGTACCACATCCATCAGTCAAACAGTGTTCTCCATTTTCGGATTTCACGTCTTTGACAATTCTTATTTGGTTTGGTTGAAAAACAACCGTCGCTTGAGTATCTGACAAACCAAGAGAAATACGAGAAACAAATTTCGAAACTGACATATCGAGATTGTTCCCTCTGAATGGAATATGCCAATCGATTAGTTTATCAATTGATATTTCTTTTATATTTTTCCCTCGAGTTGCAAAATAAAAGATTGTACTATCCTTTCCGTATAAAAACTCGAACGTTCGTCCAGCTAATGTAATTGGTGCGAGTAAAAGTTTCTTCAACTTCTCGAGTTCCTCGGAACTAATTTTCTGCAGATCCGCATCAAGCTTTAAACTAAGAAATCGGTCTGAATCAAATTGCCGATAAAATCTTTTAGATCGACATCTTTTTGGTGGGTTCAGACGTAATTGATGCTCTCTCGGTGTCCATTCCAAAACCGCTGAAAATATGATCGTAGTACAGTTCTCATCATTTCCATTCGACTCCCAAGTATTATTTGATGCTTTCTTTGGTAAGATTTGAATCAGATGCTTTTTGGAAAGTCTATGCATTTCATCGTAAACATCTGCTGGTAATGTCTCCGATAATGCACGCCAATCAATTGACACCCAGTCTAATTTTCCAAAAGGTTTCATAAACCGAACTATTTCAAATGATTTATCAAAAGAGAATTTCGATAATTGTTCTTCACAATACTGATCCAATCGTATTGGCGTATACCAAATCATCTGGGTACTGAATTCATAATCTTTATTGAACTTGAAATCCCTATGATTGAAATATTTATTATTGAGACCATTACCATTATCTTCAATATCATTATTATAAAGATCATAGACAATAATGTTTTTGTTTTTGGTCTTTCTTGTAGGAGTAACAGCCGATTTACTCGTGGAACCCGATCCTCTATTGAATAGAATTTCATTTGACATTTTATCATCACTTTTATTATTCCCATCAATTGATACATTTGTTTGTAATTTCGATATCGGTGATGTATGATAAGTTTGATTAGAATTTAGGAAATTATATACTGTGCCTGTTCTTCTATCTGGGGTGTATTTTGTGGTTAGGTGACAACTCGATGGAACTTCACGCCTCGAATTAGGTGACGTAAGCGTCGAGAAACTCGCCGGGTCATATTTTTTCCTCGGATATAATATCGTCTCTTTCCTAGATGCAGTTCGGTCGATACCCGAAGCAGCTTTTACTAATTTGGCATGAAATTCCTTTTGTACCATCCTAAACGTCTTGTAATGTTTACCGTTACTCTTTGTTTTCAAAAATTCGCCGACCACCACTCCCAGCTCTTCCAGTTTAGCTGTCCCCGCGCGCGCTATTTCCTCCATTAATTTCAAGTCCTCGTCTGTCACGAATTTAACAAAACGTCCGTAATCTGGATAGAGCATTATCATGTCATCAGTTACTCTCTTACGCCAGTGTTGGACCGTTGGGTGGTATTCCATTGAAAATAATGGTTGTTTTTTAGGAGTTGTTTAAAAAAGGCACTAAAATAAACAAACCAAGATAATTGTCGCCGTTTTTTCTTTTGTACGAAAATTGAGAATAATTTTCAATAGGAATAAATAAAAATTTTTTTCTGCATTCGAGAAGCTTACGCTAGTATTTATATATCGTTCTTTGATAATAATAATAATAGAAAGAATGAGGTGTCTTAAACATATATTTCATGTAAATATATGTATCGACAAATATATCGAGTATATAATCTGAACGATGGCATCATTCACATCATTTATCAACATCATCATACAAAAAAATGAGCTATTTGAAAAAGATTTCATTCTTTGCATATGTTAGGCGCAGAAACACTTAAAAATTTCTTTGCAGCAATAGCTAGAGAGAGAATTTACATGGTTACGAGAGAATAAAACCGGAAAGATAGACTATCTATCATATGATTTATTTATCACTATACTACTTGAAATAGCAGAATCAGTATCACAAAGACACAAAGAAAAACCTAAAAAAGATCAGACAAATTTGTGTAGGATATGCATATGTAATATTTCTCGATTGCCTGTTTTCGGTCAATCTTTCTTTGAAAACCTCATCTCGCTTAAACGAAAGTCTATTTTTGAAAAAATCTGCGCTCATTAAGGAAAAGATATGGAAGAGACTAGTATAATAGGCACGTTTTATGTTTTATGTAGATTGAGCCCAAAGTTTAAGAACGGAAAAGATCGCTTTCCTTTTTGTTCATTCTACTTGAATCTCCCTCGGCCTTTTTACTCATAATCGTTTTTCTAATTTACTAGGTAACTCTCCAATAATCAAGGCAAAAAATGATAGCTTAGAGCCAGATAGTAACGAAACAGTTGAAGACGATTTCTCTGCATTTGCCACCAGTGGTAATAATGTAGAAGACGATGGAGATGACTTTGGCGAGTTTGATGAGTTCACAGATTTCAATAATGGATTAACAGCAGAAAGTAATTCAGAATTGGTTGAAAGTGAATTTGGCAATAATAATCAACAACAACAAATAAATTCCAATGATAATTTCAATCAATTTGCTGGAAGGGATAATGATGATAATAGTGGCGGTAAAGCTCATTTAAGACCTAGTTCTTCCGATAGACAAGAATTAAGTTTGGTATGTCAGTCAATTTCTTGATTCTAAAAAATTATTAAATTTGCCGAATCTTTATTGACTTTTACGTACTTTTTAAGCAGCCTATTATAGACTATTCAAATGCCACTTCAGAGACAATAATAACTCAATTCACTGACATATTAGACACATTATTTCCATTAACCTGCTCACCATCATTATCGCATGTTCACACAGCAAATGAGGGACAATTATTAGATAAACAAAATTCAGACATTTTTAGTTCTCAAGATAAAAAATCTCATGAATCTAAAGAAAAAAATAGTTCACCAAATAATTATAACAAGGATAGAAACTTGGAAAGCATACTGAACTCAGTCCCAGAAAGGTATGATAGTTTTATTTTATTTCTACTTGTGATTGACCCTGAAAGAAATCGCAAGCTCATTTGGAGTGTTTGTGTATGGCAGTATGGAAATTTGGGAACGTCTAGCTCCAGATCCAGAGATGATACCATTTTCGTGGAAACAGTCGAGCATAAGGAAACAATTTTATGACTCGTTAGGAGTTTCGTCTGATACTTTTGAAGAGGTTAGTGAAAAATTTCGATTTATTATAATGTTGGCTTACCAAATTTTCGGGGCTGACTTTAGCATAATACTAAGATTTCCAGTTTCAACAAGGATTTTAATTCCCTGCTGTTCCTAAAAAAAATAATATCGATCATTTCTAGACGACAATTTTTTAACCAAGTCTATTCTGTTTTTTTTCTAGCAAGCACTACGAAACAGTGTTAACATCTTACCTCGGAATTCAGTGACTCATTCTACCCCTTCAAGTAAAAAATCATCAGCATCAACACCAACAAGTCGAGCAGCTTCACCTCAATCATTGAATCTACAATCTCACACACGAGTTCAATCTGTATCTACGACATCACTTCCAGCGTCTAATCGTAAAAATTTAGGCACGTCTGCTGATTCTAGAGCGAAAAATATAGCACTTGCAAGTCAATTGGACCTGGAAAAGATTAAAGTGATGAGTTCTATACCTCAAGGTTTGTTTATTTATCAGCGGTGACAAAAAATCAATTTTTTTCTTTTCATCATTCACTCACTCACTCACTCACTCATATATGATATATCCAAGCAGAAAAGTTATACGACTATTCAATCTCGGAATTACAATCACTTTTCAATCAGCTTGACAGCTTATACCGACAAACATCAGAAACACTAACATTTTGGCTAGATCAACGTGAACAAACCATCATGGACGCCGAGACCTACAATCAAATGATAGAGTGTTTGGTTGGTCATGCGCAGAAAATTCGCAATGGAAACGGAAATGGTAAAGAGACTAGTAATTTGGATAATAAAGGTGGAAAACAATCACCGTCAAAAAAGAATAGTAAAATGGCGTCAGGATTTGGTATGTATTCTTCCTTTCTTTGTATTGGTTCAGCTAAATTCTAATTTTTATTTAATATTTTGATTATTTTATGATAGCTTCTTTGAGCTTGTCATTCAAAAAACAAAAATTCCAAGTGAATTCCTCGAGAAGACCGACCTCGGTTGCTTCTGATCCTTCGTCAGCGCACCCAGGAAAAAATATAGGAAATAGCACATTGAACATTCACGAGCGTAATTTGTCGCTTTGACATTTTTCACTTTTTCATTCAATGGACACTTTAAAGTCAGGATCAATCGATCAATCAACCAACCATTTAATTAATAGAATTAAAATAAGGGGATAGTGTAATGGACATTTGTTGTATCTAATTTTCTTGTTTTCCTCTTTTTATTTTCTTCATATACACATACATAAAGTATAATTATTCTTAATGCTTGGATATTTATTTTTGTATATTATTAATACTTTGTATATTATTTTCCAAAATCATCATAACTCTCTTTTCAAATCTATTATTGTTACGAATAAACTATCATCGTTTTTTGTTACGTTCATTGAAAATTCGAAATTCGATTGCGGTTATGCAGATCAACGAACAGTTTGACAAGTTGAACAGAAAATGCGAGCTTGCGAAACACAAATTTTGGTGTTCATCCAACTTTAATCTGACAAAGAGTGAATGTAACCAGTCACAAAATTTTACGAAAACTATAAATTTCGTCACCCGATTTCTTAGTTTAACATAAAAAAAATACCAGGGTGTACCCGGCTTAATCACATCAAAGGTGAAAAATTTTGCAGATCATTACTTATAAAGCTGAAAATTTTATAGATCATAACTTAGAAAATTGAATGTGATTGGTCAGGTTATAAGTGTGATTATTTTTATATAAAACTTTTAAGATAATATACATTATTTGATAGTACTTATCAAAAACTATTAAATGATGTATTTTTTTTACATTTAAAGCTCGTATAAAAAATCTTTTGTAATTCAAAGTATTTGATGTGACTAAGTTGGGCACACTATTATCTAAAATAAACAACAAATCATTGATCGAGGAACATACTACGTAATAATTTTTAATATTATACTCATTGTAACATCGCATAGAATGAAAATAATAACAATAGTAACAATATCAAACTGACAACAATATCCAATATGGGTTCTACCAAAGTATTATTATCTAGTCGAAGCACGATTCAGATTCGCTCATCTTTCTTTAATTGATTCATACATTAAAACAGAAGCATACTCGCTCACTCAGCCACAACTCTAAATTTCATGCGTCTATCATTTATTAACCAATGTCTTTGCAGGTTACGTTGTGTTTCATTGAATGAGCTTTTTAGGGATGAATTTGAATTAAAATCAACATTTTTGTTCGCATACAAGCATCACATGCAGGCATACAGCAAAAAGTAGACAATGAAACAATAGCAATTTAATTTTATGGATAATGGGAAAAACAAACTTTGGATTTATTTCTGCTTAGCGTTAGCGCTAGCAAATTTTCTGTAATATCTCATCACTTTTATTTTGCATCGTGCATAAGCGTAACGTAACGTAACATAACGTAACGTAACCTAACATAACATAACATAAAAAAAGCTTCTTTGCTGCCAGTTAATACCACTATGAATGATGTATAGCACCATAATACCATACACGCTTCATAAATTCAACAAAAGACCTCCCCTAATACTTGATGTCATTGTTATTTCAATTTTGATTGTTTATTCATTATTACGAGTTTAAATCTCTGAAATAATGGCATATTTCATTATTCTTATACTATTATTCTAATATCGATTTCATTATTTCATTATTCTGATCTTATGAAATTTCATTATTCTGAGCTTATGAAATTTCATTATCCTGATATAATGAAATTTCATTCTTCTAATTTTAACTTGTTTTATTCTGGATATGTCGCTGTTGTGTGAAATTCGCATAGTATATAAAATGCAAACAGTCAAATTTGGCAACAAAATATCTTGTTTATGACCAGTGTTACCAGTGACATTCTTCAATCCCATTTCAAGTATCATTGTTTAAAAAAGTTCAGTTATGATTGTTGTTATTTATTTGATCGATCGGTACAGCATTTTTATACACTATATAAATATAAATAATTCTTATTGGTTTCATGCAAGAAACAGTGCTCTCTTTAGTAACACATGGTTATATTTATTAAATCACTGCATATAGACATCTAAGAATAGAAAATATTAATATAAAATTTGCTTTTATGAGAATAAACAGAGGTCATTGTTTTAAATAATTTATTTTTCCCACGAAATTTTTCTTATAAACACGCAAAAACTAGGCTTAATGTGGACTTCATGCTATTGATTTTTCTTCGCTTAGTATTTATATATAATATATCGTTTAATATTTATATAATACATATTTCTTCGTGGATACACGTGACATTAATAAATAATCTCTAAAAGGACCAACTCACATGTTTTTATACAGAAGTGAGTCTTCAACTTTGTTCACTTGCTCAATCGTTGATGGTATTGTTTTAAACAAGGATATTAAAGCACTATAGTCACCTCATTAGGAAAGTCAAGTTAAGTGACTACAAAAGCATAGTCACTCAATGACAGGAAAAGCCAAATTGGGTGATTTGGGTGACTACAAGAGGTTTGATTATAAACGAATATGACTATAGAGGGGTTTGATTGTACGCAATTCTTTATTCCAAGTATATTTAGAATCCGCATATATTTAAAATCTGCATTATAGAGTGTAATTCTCTAAACGAAACGCGTATTATATTAATGGATAAATCGTTTTTTATTAGAATTATATCTACATTCAAAATTAAAACACACCGAAGCATACAACAAAGAGAAAAAACCGAAGCATCACCGACATGATAATACTGACAAATGAACGCTTACAAAAAAAACGCCAAGGATACAGTAAATAAAAATAACATTACTACTTTAAACATAGTTCCTTTAAACATAACTATAGACATTACTATAGTGTATATGTATATATATGAACCATAAATTGTACATAACGAAAATTCAATCTACGAGAATTCGTTTTCTTCACCGCAGAACAATAAAAAACCCCGATAATTTTATGCAAAAGCGATCCAAATAAGTGTTGCACATAGGCTATTGGATTTATAATGTAACATATGTATTTATAATATATAAACGCTACACGAAAAAATCGAGAAAAGAAAAAAAGGGAACAATACAAACGAAAAATTACTATCATATTCATTCATTCAAGTTCGGAAATTCATTTACGTCAACGCCTTATTTATTTATTTATATTATGTTTATTGTTATTAAAGTTTATTCTAAAAATCCGTCGTTGTCTTCGATTCTTATATATATTCGATTGGATCAAAAGACCCAAAAAATAAGAACAAATTTTCACAAGTTCCAAAAACAAGAAATTTAACTTTCTTTTCCTTCTTTAATATTTATTTATATTTATATGTTCTTTGCATATAGACACATTCTCTCTCTTGTGTCTTTTGTAAACTTATCACACACACAAAACATATTTAATCAGTTGATTATCACTTAACTTTATTCTTGTCGGCTTTTGTATTATTTGTAAATTATAACGACTTCTTTACCGCCGCCCAATACTATTCGTTGTATTATACAGATATTAATAACTGTATTCAGCTTCAACGATATAAAAAGAGATTCAGGTTTATTCAACACCACAACAAACAACAACAATAATTCAATAACAATGACATCGCCGACACAACAAATGTCAAAAACGGCACGAATAGGTATAATTGGGGCTGGACCCGCAGGAATTTCAACTGCCTACCACTTAAAAAAAGAAGGCTACCAACACGTAACGATTCTCGACTCTGCACCAAGAATCGCCGGAAAGAGTGGCTACCACACGGTAGACTCACGAAACTACGACATTGGTGCACTAATGGTCGGAAACAACTACACACACATCAAAGAACTTGCTCAGGAGTATCAATGTCCACTCAAAAAATTCCAAGGTCGAGCTTTAGACATCGATACTCGCAAAATCATTCACGACGATACTGACAAAATTGGAGTTTATTCCGCATTGATACCGCACATGAATCATTATCTCGGAGAGAGATCAGTGTTTGAGATGGCCTCAAAACCTGGTCATGGCGGGTATAGCGAACGGGAATTGTATGCTCCGATTTCGCAATATCTTAAAGATCGAAAAATGGAGTATTTGAAGGACGCGTGGGGATTGGCGTACACTTCTGCTGGTTACGGATATTTAAGTGATGATATACCGGCTGCGTATTTTTGTAAATTTATTGAGAATTCAGAGAATACTATTTGGTATTTTCCTAATGGGTTCTCGGAATTATGGGAAAAAATGATGAAGGTATGTATTTTGACATATATTTCCAAATAAAGATAAAATAGGACACATTTTTACATGAAACACAATACTAAATTTAGACAATACCTAACTCAAAAAAAACCCCATTGTGTGGCGAAAAACAATAAGATTATCAGTGTGTCACACATCATTAATGCACATCCAAATATATCTTGTCTTCCGATAATAGGATCACCATGTACAACTGAACACAAAAATCACATCAATAGATCGTTCTTTACGTAGAATTAACTCGAGCTGTCCAATTCTCGTAACCACCGAGAACACCGAAACAAAATTCTCTCAAACTCTTGCGTTTGACCATGTCATTATTGCCACTAACCCACGACAAACCGAAAAATTTCTCGACGTTACCCCGGTTGAGAAATCATTGTTCCAACAAGTGGTGACTTACGAGTTTTACACTATTATTGCCACGGTTGAAGGGCTGTCGACTAAAGTTGGCATGACTACAATACCGAAATATTGTGCCAATAAGGAGTTTGTCGGTCATATCACCGCGTTTTACTGCTCACACGAAGGAGTGCCAACTTATTTGTTTTATGCATATGGAAATAAAGAATTGAACCAGGAAAAGGTGACTGAGATATTTAAAGAAGATTTGCTGAAAATGGGTGGTGAATTAAAGGAAATTCATTACAATCAAAAATGGGATTTCTTCCCTCATGGTATGTTGGAATTGCATCTAATCATATTATTTATTAAATTATTAATAAACATGTGGCTAATAATAATCTCTTTTAATACAATTAGTTTCATCGCTTAATATGGCACGAGGATTTTATAGTAAAGTTGAAAATATTCAAGGTCAAGATGGCACATTCCACGTGGGAGGTTGGATGGATTTTGAATTGACCGAAAATTGTGTCTCTTACAGTAAAGATTTCGTTAAACGTTTCTTTACTCCTGAAGGCCCGCCAGCTTCTAAAGAAATTCAACATTTACCAATCTCCGCGCCAATAAAAATAAAACCTGCCGCTACCACCAATTGGGGTACGATTTTACGTTTAACTGCGAAACGGTTTCCAACCAAAGAAGCATTCACATATGTAGACTCAAATATGAAAGTGGAAATGAACTTGACGTATCACGAACTTTATCGTCAAGCTCGTGCTGTGGCTTACTATCTGAGTGAAGTCGCTCATTACAAAGCTGGTGACCGGATTTTGTTATGCTATGCGCCGGGTCTAAAATTCTTGCCGGTGCTTTTTGGATGCATGATGATCGGAGTAATCGCCGTACCAATCGCTCCACCGAACCTCGCGACCGCAGAAAAAGATATCGGAAGATTCAGATACCTAGCCGAAACAACCGGCGCAAAATTAGTATTCAGCGATAAAAATTATATGCTCTACACAAAACTGTACGCGGCGAAAAGTTTTCTCGGTCTTGGTGACAAAATCAACTGGCCAGATGGCTTAACTTGGGTTGAAAGTGATAGCGTGACCTCGTCGAAACAATTATTGGATGAACGTCTAATTGATGAACTGGACTGTGAAAGCGTCGCAGTTCTTCAATTTTCTTCTGGTAGTACTGGTGATCCTAAAGGTGTTATGTTGACACACAAGAATTTAATGCACAATGTTGATTTGATGCAAGCTGAAATCGGGTTGGATTCGGATTCAACGATCGCTTTCTGGGTTCCGCAATTCCATGATTTAGGCTTGATTGGAGGTTTCTTGAATACTATTCGCGGAGGTTGTAAATCAGTAGTAATGTCACCTCTTACCTTCTTACAAAAACCAGAAAGTTGGTTACAAATGATTAGTAATTACCAAGCGACATTTACAGCTGCACCTAATTTCGCGTATGAACTCGCAGTCAGAAAGACAAATTTGGATAAAGTAAATATCGATCTAAGTTCTCTTCGAGGTGCTTTCAACGGCGCCGAACCTGTCAGATGGACCACCCTGAAATCATTTGCACAAAAATTTGGACCAGTCGGATTTAAATTGTCAATGTTTAGATGCTTATATGGATTAGCGGAACATTGTGCCTATACGATCGGTTTTCGTAATCTTTACGATGTCCCGACTGTGATTGACATTGATCCACATGAAATTCGAGCTGGACACGCTAAAGTTCGTAGTAACTCGCAACATCCAAATAATATCGTTTCTACTGGTGTACCAAATCTTGCGATGCAAGTTGAAGTACGCGTCGTAGATCTGGAAACACGACAGTTGTGTTCCCCGAATACAGTAGGAGAAGTTTGGATGAGTAGTCCGAGTGTTGGTAAAGGATATTTCGGAAAAGAGAAAATCTCAGAGGAAACATTCCGAGCGAAACTGGAAAATAACGATCATGGAAATTGGATTAATGATCATGGAAGTTTTTTGAGAACTGGGGATCTTGGATTTATGTATAATGGCGAGTTATTTATTACTGGTCGACAAAAGGATGTAATCATCATTAATGGAAAGAACCATTATCCTCAAGATATCGAGCTTTCAGTTCAAGAATCACATGAAGCAATTAGATCTGGATGTGTCGCAGCAGTTCACCATTCCGATCCAAAAACTGGGACTGACTCACTCATAATTATCGCAGAAATTCGTAATTACAAAGAAGCAACACAAAATTTACTCGAAGAAATTATCAACGCGATCAGTCGTAAAATTCCCGCGAATCACGGACTTACATGCGAGCAAATCACCTTGTTAAAACAACAAAGTATTCCAAAAACCACAAGCGGCAAAATCCAACGATCACGGGCAAAAGAAATGTTACTGAGTGGAGCACTAGATAAAAAAATAGTTATCAAAGCTGGTGAAATCGCCAAAGAACCCCGATCTCGCCCAGTCAGTGGATATTTCGCGAAAAAGCCGCCGCTAATGCAAGTCCCAGAAATTGAACAAAAAATTGCTAAACAAGTTCAACGTGTATCAAAATTAGCAGCAAAAGATTCGGTAATTGACGTGAAATCAAATCTAATTATCACTTATGGATTTGACTCGATTACTGCTGTTCAATTGACCGCTTGTCTCAAAGAAGAATTTGGAATTGAAATTGCGCCAGCTCTTCTTCTTGATCTTCCATCAATTTCAGATCTCGCGAATCATATTTTTAAACAAATCACACCAAATTATACTCAAGAGGAAGATATCGAAGAACCCACGCTTCCAATTTTGGAAATTCAAAAGACTATCACGCAGCAAGTACACAAAGTATCAAAATTCGCTTCGAAAATCCCACTCGAAAAAATCGATGTCACAGCAAATCTCATTACCGAATATGGCTTTGATTCGTTGACTGCTGTGCAGTTAACAGCTTTATTGACGTCAATTTTTGGCATTGAGATTGCACCGACATTGTTATATGATGTGCACACAATCGCTGATTTGGCCGAACATGTTCATAAACAACTAAAAGCGCGTCCATCACACAAACGACAAATATCCCATCAATATCAAAAAGAAGATAAGGTTGAAAACGAAAAACTCACCACTCCGATTCTTGTTCCTCTTGCTCCCGCTACCACCGAGAACAAAATTAATCCAACTTTATTCTGTATTCATCCTTTGTTGGGTAATGTTGCCACGTATATTTCTTTTGCTCGTAAGATCGGTTCCACACGTCCCGTATATGGACTAAGAGCACCTGAAGATATCGAGTTTAATATTGTCAAGTTGGCAGAACGATATGTTAAAGAAATACAAAAATTTCAGCCTTTCGGTCCATACTTTCTATGTGGATATTCATATGGTGGTCTAGTCGCATGGGAAATGGCAAAACAACTTGCAGCATCAGGTGAACGTGTAGGTGGATTATATTTACTTGACGCACCATCTCCACTACCAAAAAGCGTTCGCGCACCACTTGGTCCCGATGAACAACCACACAAAATATGGGCAAAAGAAATTGACGAACTATTGAATGACGTAGATAGTCAATGGATGTTACAACAACAAACGATCGATCCGACAGGACTCGAAGCTTTAAAAGTACATATCGGCAAACATATTGCCGCCATGTATCAATATACTGATGACATCACACCTTCGAGTGCTGTCCAACCATTTTATATTCATTACTGGCGTGCAAAAGATTACTCTGGAAAAACAAGCAAACTTTTACTCGATCATCCTTTATTCAAAAGCAACATTTTCGGATGGGAAAGATATCAAGGCAGAATAACGGTACATAACCCCGCGACCGGTGATCACTATTCAATACTCAAAGAAGAGAATTGTGGTCGTCTGGCACGCGAAGTGAGTCGTAATATGCCAAATGCAAATAAACGAGCAAGTATGGAACTAAAGCCACTAATACTAGAAAATATCACAATGACACCATCAAGACCCAATTCGCCAAATTCCGCGCGATCAAACTCTGGTCTATTTTCGGGTGCCACGTTAATTGGTAGTCCGCAACTGGACATGCTAACCAATAGCGGGAAATTTAATAATACGACAAAACAAAAAGGAATTTCTGGCGCGTTGAATGTTCAAGTTCCTATGTACGTTAGTATTGGGGTTTCGATAGCTTTATCTTATTTTATGACGCAGCTTATGATGAGGATTCAGTCAGTTGCTACATCTTGATGGGGTTATAGATCAACGGAATGGATAGGTGTTTGGGTTTATGGGTAGATGTAATTTTTTCACGGACTATTTTTCATATATTAAAAGCGATTTTATTATTTACTTTTTCGATTATTGTATTTGTAAATGTATACATATCATAATGTAATTCGTATTCTTTAAATTGTATTGTTTCTTTTCCTATACTTTTTTTTTCAAAATTTCTTTAAAACTCTCGCGTGATTTATTAATCAATTGTTTTAATTCATTCACTCTTTTTTTGGATTTCTTTGGAATTGTAAGCAAAGCGCGTTTTGTATCATAAATAAAAATATATTTTGTATTTCAAAAAAGACTTGAACAAAAATAAAAAATATTGTACGTGTCAATTAAAAACACGCTAACTATTACTCGAATAGAGCATATACAGAGTGTGCATGTATTCCTCACGGAAGCTAAACGAGTATTTCGATAGTTTCTCTTTAGTTAACTGAACGCAATTCGCCACTAAATAAAAAATATCAAATATTCCAACATAAAAATCTGATCGAATAATTCAATAATTCAGAAAAACAATACCTTATCATTTTCTTCATGTCCATTTCCAAAACAAGTGACCTCTTGATGTTCAGCATCGAGTGCATGATCGTGACTATGAAGCGCCAAGCCTGTCGCCGCATGATGCAACGATATTATATCGTCTACATGCCAATACGATGAATTGTCGTAAATTTGATTGTAACTGTGTCGTTGAACTATCCAGCTATCGTTGGCATCGGTTACGTGATCGTCTCCAAAGCAGGTGACTAGTGATAAATTAAGATCAATGAATAAAAAACAATAACGACCAAAGAATTCGCAAAATACCTTCTTGTTGATTCGTTTTCGGCGAACTGATTCCCCCATGAGAATGTAAATTACGCCGAGTTGTAATGTGTTTTAATCTGATTTCGGTACCATATCGTATTTTTTCGCCAGGTTCACCGTCATCCTTGTACGCTGGTATCGCGATCCAATAATCGTCAGGTCCTGGTGTCCATCGATTACCAAAAACTTGCTGATTTTGATTGGGCAAAATGTTTATAGTATCACCATTACCATGTAACTTGATCGATCAAAGAATAAAAAACTACAAACTTGTTGCTTAGAACCACCATAATAATTTTGTTTATGACTAGACAGAAACCTGCCAGTGATTACGTGTTTAAGTGTGATATGAGAACCCATACGCACAAAGTCCTTGGGAGTTTTTCCGCGGTGAACATCGGTCATTTTCAATGATAAAGAAATGCAGGAAAAAGATAATTACGATCAATAAGAACGTGAAGATTAGGACACAGAATCCAAGCGTATTTATATTTCATTTAGCTTACACGCCAAGAATTATCGGTTGATTATTATACATGATATCTATCATACATAATAAATGTGATAGATTAAAACGAAACCAGATTAAAACGAAACCAGATTAAAATGAAATCAGATTATAATAAAATCAAATCAAAATAAAAATTTCAGAGAAGGGTTAGGCTAGAGCATAGAGTATAGCATTAAAATCTGTAATATATTGACTAGGGATGTTAAAAAGTTCGTTGGAGTCAGTCTTTGAGTCTGCTCGGCCTGCTCGACTTCAAGTTGAGACTTTAGACTCGAAAAACCTGTCCCAATATCACATGATATATCAGGTGTCAAATTAGTGTAACTATATCGGTATACATATCGATATACGTAATACAATTATCGTTATAGCATTGTATGTAATAATGCCCACTTTTGGATTTGTTTGTTTTGTCCAACAAAAGAAAATTAAGTCTATTATTGCATATATTAATATATACTTCGAGATATATTTTATTTTTCTAAAGACAAACACGGTTAACGAGAACAAACACGATTAATGAGAACAAATATAGTCAAGATAAAAGATTAATATTGTCACCACTTCCAGCATCATTGCCTATGATGATATTTTTTGGAAAATAATAAGTGACTGTGTTCACATAAAGAATCAGATTACTGAACTATCAAAACTTATAATTCAAATATCAAATAATAATAGATATCATAGTAATAAAAAAGTGATAATTTATAAAAATTTTTATTAGTTATAATATTTTGTGATTCATAATATATTTAGAAAACCAATTTATAAATTATCAGAATTTTTTTATATTTTTAAATAATTATAATAAATGTGACAGATTAAAACGAAACCAGATTAAAATGAAACCAGATTATAATAAAATCAAATCAAAATAAAATTTGGATCTATTTTTATGGAATAAAAATTTCAGAGAAGGGTTAGGGTTAGGTTAGAGCATAGGGTATAGCATTAAAATCTGTAGTAAATTGACCTATGATTATTTAAACATCACACTCTGTTTCGTTTTAATCTGGTTTCATTTTAATCCGCCACAATAAATACTAATACTAATACTAATAAAAATATAAATTAAATTTATAATATTATTATTTCTTTTTTATTCTTATTTTGAATCAAATGAATAATGGATACAATAAGTTTATATAATGTAATAAATATTGTTTCATATGATATATAAAATATTATTTATATAATGTATAATACAGTCAGAGAGATTTTCTGATTTGTCAATATAGATTATTCTTTTTATGGTAGTAAAATTTTTTCTTGAACTTTCTGGAAATCTTTGTAGAACATTAGAGACAAGTGATTTCAGACAACAACTTTTCAGTTATCATTCTTCTTTATTAGTATTAACAATATTTTTGAACAATATATTTCTGATTTCCTAAAGGGTATTCATTAAATCGTCATGGGATTGACTTGATAAACTTCAAAAATGTGATCATTGTAAATCACCTAAAAGAGATGTTAAAGAATTAATAATGGATAATAGTTGTGGTTTTGTTAACAGATTTTCATTTTTTTAATAATTTGCTTCTTTACTTGTTACTGAAATTAATTGCCAAGCATCTAATGATGTTTTTCTAATTTGTCTTGATTTAATAAATTCTATTCTTTTTATTCGTGCAATTTTAGTAAAACTTTTCATTTCTTTACTTAATATCAATTCGCCACTAATATCATGAAAAACATGATTAGAGACGTTCGGGTTTACAAATTGCGTTTTTCTTATCTGAATCTGAAATCAATTTGATTCAGCAATAAAATTAGAGCATGTATGAGATTTGCATAGTTTACTTTCAGAATATCCTATCATATTAAAAAGATTAATACGCAATTTTTCAAATTTGGTACAGTTACGTGCTGCAATTTTCCAATATCACTGTGAAGGTGTAGAAGAATTAACAATTTGAGTGTCTTGTTTATTTTTTCCAATATTGCGTTGTCACGAGTCCCAGGCTCAGGTAGATAATCTTGTGACATGAGTGTTCAACCAACGTTTATTTCAGTAAGTTAATATTTTGATCTAGTTGCTTTAGGATCGCAGCGCTGTGCGGCTTCTTCTATTCTATTAATTAGAATAGGAAACACTATTACTAATAAATATCTTCCTATATATTTATTTAGTGTGATGATGGTTCTATAGCAATATAGTACTGATATTCTATAGCAATCTGGTTGAGTGTCCAGTAGTGTATAAAATAAATATTATAACAAGATTAATAATTATAAAATCAATTAATGTACAATTTCATTAAACAATAAACAAGAAGCGGTTTATTGACTAGCTAGATTTTGTATTGATCAATTGATACCTTTTGATTTATCCAAAAGGTCCTTTATTTATATAAAATAATTTATGGCTAAGTTATTACAATGTGGAATATGTTATATATGTCAGATAAATATGATATAGCGAATAATGTTGATATAGCTGAGAACTCTGCTATCTCTGCTATCTCTATAATCTATGTTTAGTTACATGATCAAAATTAAGAAATTAAGGAATTAAGAATAATTCCAGGCTGTAACAGCGTCATGATCTTGATGTTGATTTGAAAGTTTAGATCAGAATGTCACAATCCTTTCTTGAATCAGATTGTGAATTTCAGGCTTCAATTATAGTCTTTGTTCTTCATCAGCAATTTTAATTAATCAGATGACGTCAAGCAAACCAAATCGGTGCAAATATTCGTTTAGCTATTGTTATGACTGGAAATTTATATAAATTTCATAATTTCTATAATTTTCATAAATTCTATAACTTTCATAATTTTGATAATTTACAACAAATACTGTAATTACCATCATTTACAATAATTATCATAATTACCCTCATTTACATAGTATCTATTATTTATTAACTTATATAATTAATCATAAATGTAACATTTATTAGTGAAAAATATTTATTATAAATAAAGTGCAATTGAAGCTTT
>CAJVPL010000072.1:0-47374 GCA_910591945.1 Ambispora gerdemannii
AGCATCACCTAGTTGCAACTAGTTGCGGCTTATAAAATTTTGGAGTTGCAACATGTTGCAACGGGTGACAAATAAGCATCACATACTTGCTGCGCCATCTCTACACTTGACTATTTACTCTACATAAAGTGTAAATTACTTTTCTTTGAACAATCAAAACTACGTGATAATTAATTAGATATAATAATTAGAAATTACTATCTAAAAGGACTTGTTCATATCTAATTCTAATAACTATGATACATGTTGCTTTTATATAAATTCAAGATATAATTTATCAGCTATACGAATTCATATTCACTATATCACTTAAATTCTATTGGTTTAATATTCGTTCACTTATTCATTCACTTATTTATTTAGTTATTTGTTTGTTCATTTGCTTGTTCACTTGTTCGCTTGCTTCACGTAATTTGATCTTTATCCAATAAAATATAAAATATAAAATATATATAATCCAATAATATAAAATGGTATGATAAAAGGTCATTATAGAACACTATAAAATATAATAATAACAAATATTGTGAATATAAAAAGATAAATAAAGCAGAGTAAATAAAAAGAGTGAATATAATAAAGTAGATAAAAATAAGACTTTTAACAAGATGAGTCTTAAGTTATTTAAGTCTAAATTTTATATATAATTTAATAATATGAATTTAAACTTTATTAATTAAATTATATATATAAAAGTCATATATAAGCTAATAAGCTAAACTTTTCAGAATTCTAGATAAAGTATAGATAAAAATAAATAAAGAGTAAATAAAAATAGATAAGAGGAAAATAAAAAATAGATAAAGTATTATTAATAATATAATATTCATATAACTAAATAAGTAAATAATTTTTATTAATTTAATGTTTTTCTACTATTTTTAGAGATATTTGTATTTCTTACTATTTTTGAAAGATTCTTTAATTAGTAATTTTTGAGAATAATTATAATAATATATATTTTTTTTATAATTGAATATAAACTAACCAAGTTATTATAGCTCAAAATTAATAATAAAAATTTTATTAAAAACTAACTATTATTCAAAATTGAAACAAGAAAAACAAATAATTTAATATATAACACTTTCTTAATACAAAAACAACATTATTATATATAAATTATCATCAATTACCAATAATTAATAAAAAAAACTTATCTAATTAAAATTTAAAAGAAAAATTGTACCTAATAAACAGAAAATCTGAAATATGAGAACAAATTCTTAAAAAAAGAAAAATATAAAAACAAATATCAAACTCTTTTCACAATACAAAAATTTCAATAACAAAGAAAAAAAATAACAAAGAGATTACTCATCCAATTAGAAAAAACACTTTTTATAATTACAAAAAGTAAAATGCTGTCATTTATTTTTAACAAAGATTAACAAAGGATAAAACAATATTACTAATATTGAGAAATATCATACATTCACAATAACAAAGCAACATGAGATATTTGCACATGTCAAATTATCAAATAGAAAAAAATAATATAGAAAAGAAGGCAATTTCTTCAAAAAGTGTGGATGATTGAATCTATCCAAAGAGCTTGATAAATTAATCATCTCTTAGATCCATCCAGAAAGCAAAAATTACGGGTAGGATGGAGTCATAGATCACCAATCTAATTGCGTGGGTCAAACCTTATCCAAAGGGCTTGGTAAGTTAATCACCCCTCAGATCCATTCACTGCCAACCAAAAGAAAAAAAATACTTGGCCTAAATAAAACAAGTGCGTTGTCAGTCTGCTTCATTATTTGTTCTGAATTTAGTATGTTTGAGAGATTGCGAGTATATCGAGTATGTTGTTCTTTTTTGTTAAGCTGGAAATCATTGCGCTGTTGGCGGTATAACAAGAAATTTAGTAGACCAGCCAGGTTGTATACCACAACAAAATCTTCACGTACAATCGATTTAACTCCAGCCAAAAATTGCCAAATCTAAAATTAGATTGAAATTATGTTCGTCCAATCAGATTTCTTATTATTTAATTACGATTATCAGAAAAAATTTTATTATTTTCCCTCTTCACCACCATTATGACAAATCAAGATAAAATTGTTGAAGTGCATTCTCTTTATGATACTATTCTTATTCTTGATTTTGGGTCACAATATTCGCATTTAATCACTCGTAGAATCCGTGAATTTGGTGTCTATTGTGAGATACTACCATGCACTCAAAAAATAAGTGACTTACATTTTCATCCAAAAGGTATCATTCTTTCAGGAAGCCCATATTCTGTCTATGAACAGGATGCTCCGCGCGTTGATCCTGCCGTATTCAAGCTTGACGTCCCAATACTCGGAATATGTTACGGGCTTCAGGTATATACATCATGATAATATGTTATTTGCTATTCAATTTCGGTTTTTTTAAACTTTTTGGTTTATAATAAAAATAAGAATGATCTTTAATCGTAAGGTTTATAGGAAATCGCCTTTCATCATAATGGATCAATTGCTCCTTGCGATCATAGTGAATATGGACATGCTTGGTTGAGCATTTTAAAACATCAAGATCATCCTTTAGTGGATAAATTATTCGAAAATTTAGGTGATCTACAGGTACTTATTAGTTTATCATCAATGATATAATCTGGCTACTGAAGAAATTTGTATAAAAAAAGGTTTGGATGAGTCATCGTGATCAAATAGACAAGTTACCGGCAGGTTTCAGGGTTGTAGGAAAAACCTTAACGTCTCAATATGCAGCGATCGCTCATGAAGAGAAACAGATTTTCGGTGTACAATTTCATCCCGAAGTCACGCATACACCTTTAGGCAAAGAAATTCTAAGAAATTTTGTTATCGGAATATGTCAGGCTCAAGCCAATTGGACAATGGTAAAAATGCTGTTTATGATTAAGATTGCTTATTATAGTGATTAGTTAATAAAACTAATATTTTATTCGGCAAATATTCATGTAATATAGGAATCATTTATTGATAAAGAAATTGCTCGTATACGTCAAATTGTCGGACCTAATGGGCAGGTAATTGGAGCAGTGAGTGGTGGAGTAGATAGTACAGTAGCAGCTAAATTAATGAAGGAAGCTATTGGAAATAGGTTAGTAATTAAAGTAAACGGATTTTATAAATTAGGCATCATTAATCTATCATAAGCTTATACGCAGGTTTCATGCCATTCTTGTTGATAATGGTGTCATGCGATTAAATGAATGTGAAACTGTGAAAAAACAGTTAGGAGACCATCTTGGAATAAATCTAAGAGTTTTACAAGCTTCAGCTTTGTTTCTTAATCGACTCAAAGATATAACTGATCCCGAAAAGAAACGCAAAATAATTGGAAACACTTTTATCGAGGTATTTGAAGCTGAAGCCACAAAGATCGACCAAGAAACAAAGGAAGGCAATCATGGTGAAATTCAATACCTTTTGCAAGGTACCTTGTATCCGGATGTAATTGAAAGTGTCTCTTTTAAAGGTCCTAGTGCAACAATAAAAACACATCACGTAAGTAAAATAAAGCTTTGCTTTTTTTGATTGAATTTTTGATAATTTAATAAATCCTTTATCATAGAATGTGGGCGGTTTATTGGAAAATATGAAATTAAAACTTATTGAACCACTTCGGGAACTATTTAAAGGTTAAATTTATATATGCTGAAGAATATGTGATCTGCACGTATATAAGGTCTTGTTCTTTTATCTCACGTTTCTCTTTATTTTAAACAATATTTTTTTAGATGAAGTACGTGAGCTCGCTAAAATCTTGGGCCTAGACGAAGAACTCATCTGGCGACATCCATTCCCTGGACCTGGCATAGCTATTAGGATTCTTGGTGAAGTCACCCACGAACAGGTGGCAATCGCACGAGCAGCAGATCACATTTATATTGAAGAAATCAAAAAAGCAGGCCTTTATCGAAAAATAGCACAAGCTTATGCTGCATTATTGCCAGTCAAAGCTGTCGGGGTGATGGGAGATAGGCGCACATATGAACAGGTTATTGCGCTACGTGCTGTTGAGACGACTGATTTTATGACTGCTGATTGGTAGGTTTTTTTTATTTGAATTGTGTAGTGATTTTTCCTATCTCTCGAATGATTTTTTTTTAAATTTTTGAAATAGGTATCCGTTTCCTTATGACATCTTGAAACGAATTAGTAATAGGATTATCAACGAGATTAAAGGTTAATAATCAATATTTATTTTTTTAAGTACAGTCAGACCTCCCTAAGTGCACGTTCTATAAATGCACGGATTATATAAATTCTCTCTAAATGCACGGTATAGCTTGGTCCCAGCTTATAAGAGCTCTGTGTATTTTGCTCTCTATAAATGCACACCCTCTCTAAATGCACTTTTTATATTTTTTCACTATGGTCCCGAGGGGGGTACACTTAGGGAGGTCTGACTGTATTTAATTCATATTTCTTATTGTATTTCATCTTTATCAACAGGTGTTAATCGCGTTGTTTACGATATCTCAAGTAAACCTCCAGCTACAATAGAATGGTAAGAAATGAAATTATAATACCAATATTTTTTGTGATTGATAATTTTTTATTTATTATTTATTTTTTTCTAGGGAGTAAAAAGCTTGGAGCTCTCATGAATATAATCTATGATTTACAAAATTTTGTGGATCACATATTTGAAACGGAAATGAGTTAATAGTTTTATGGTCTCATGATATTTATATACCAAAAGATGAATTAAAAATCATCGAGCAGGCACAGAGATGTAAATCGCGGGCCTCGTTCCTGTAAATGAGAAATTACCTTTAGATTGCTTCAATGAATTTATTGCTCGTCGTTTGAAACTTTTTAAAATATTAGAACATTAATTCATTGAACGTATTATTTCATTGTGTAACACACATCTTTGAGGATTTCAAATTTCTTTATTTGGTGCAGAACAAGATTTTCTAATTATTCAATTCCATTAATGGTTAAAGAATTGAGGTCAAAATTCTTTGTAGGGAGAACATTCTAGAAACACGCGGGCGCTCTATTTCTATATATAGAATTGAGTTATACAAAGATGTCTAAATAAACATTTACTGAAACTTGTATAACCAAAGATTGATCAAATTTATTTATCATTATCTTGTGAAATTTACACGTGCAAGTAGAAATTTTGTTAGCACGTATATATACATATCGATATGTACAAGGAAATGATTTTCCTAACAAAGTACCGTAGCCTTGTTAGTTTTGTGGGTTTCTGTTCTAATTAGCCAAGTGTAGTGTACAGTGTATGATTCCGAGAGCATTTATTCAAAGAGTTGATGGAAATACGCCGTCGCAAATTTAATGATGATTAAAGATAACGAGATAACGATAATGAATGATGAATGACAAATTTGATCGAGCAATTCTTAATATTTATCGTTGGCTCGGTTTTGACTTAAAAAATCAGTCGAATCAGTTTATCATTCAACTATGGCACTCGCGTACACTCACACAGAGTATGACAAGCAAAATGTAAAATACACACAAGGATAAAAAAAATGCGACATTTAGATTATATTAATCTATGTAAATGTAGTTATTTATTAGTATGATTGCTCTTTTGTTGTTGTTGTGGTCGCTGTTGTAAGGCAGAAGCAAAATGGATTAATGAATAGAGTAAATGTAACACAAAGTAAGGGAATTTTATATGTTATTGAAACATTCTTGACATGTGTATCGAAACTTGCGACAAAGATTTTTGGTTCTTTGTATCTATAATAGATTTAGCTTATATATACTGTATATATAACGATGAGTGGGGTTAGAATTCCGAATTGGATCGTGTCAATAAATCTTTGTGTAATTCAGTTAAATTAGAAAAATGAATCACTTTCGAATCGTATGTTCGTAAGTAAGAATAGATTGACGCCCATGCGACCAATGAGTGGCGGGCAGTTTGCTGACAATCTCTCTCTAGGTCATCATATTCGCCAACCGCCATATTGCATAATGCATGTATACATGTGTATATATATTAGTATGTTTAATAAGCTTTTATTATGCATGCTAAAGCGAAGGACATTTGGTAATATTTTTCTTCGAACCGTTTACTAAATACTAAATACTAAATAGCATTCGGGATAATTCTAACAATCAAATATTCTTTCTCCATAAATGACATCGAATTTTAACACAACAATAACTGGATGTAAGTACGTAGACAGGAACTGACTGACTAATGCAAGCAAACGCAAGCATGTTTATGTATGTGTTTGAATTTAATATGAATGCAGTGCAGAAAAATAACGTACACACATCTCGAAAGATTACATATCTTTACTGCGGGTAAGGAAATTTTCCACATGGACACGAAGATAAAATATAAAGTAAAAATAATTAAACTTCGTCTTATTATCATATATGTGCGTAATAACACTTGCGAGCTTATTTGAATATACAGTGCATTCATACATCATACATTGATTCATTGTTCCAAGGATAGATTGGATAGACACTACACTAACTGTTTCTTATTCTTTTGTTCTTCCCCGCCCTCGCATAATTCGGAATACTAAAGCAGGATCAGGATATTAGCAATAAAATTGTTTATTTAAAGGATCTGTCATTCACTCATTCGTAGTCGTCGTTTTTTAACAATGAGTGTGACGATGAATAGTACAATATACGTATAATAAATTATATTATATAATACTTGATTGGCGTATTCATCTGTTATAACAATCAAAATCCTTTCATTTTATATTTCACCACTTTTGCTTTCTATTATATTCTTCGTATTATTATTATTATTATTATTATTATTATTATTATTATTATTTATGCTGGTTCTTCTTCAGAGAATATAACTGAAATAGTAAAAAATGCGCAATACTATATTTGCATTAACTAAACATAGAAGAGTAATTATAGGAGGACAGGAAAATTCAATTATCTCGTGAAAATTTATCCTTTTGGCATGAAATTCACGCTGCTTTTGTTGCTCATCAACCACATCGTCAGCTGAATTACTGCTATTAATTCGAGCGCGATCACACAACATTTCAATCGGATCCAATCGGTCAATTCGATCTATTGTTGATACTTCCATTATCTTATCGTAATTCGTTAATCCATTATTTGAATTACCAAATTCATTTATGGGAATCTTTGTGGAAGAAAAGAACAATGAGCAAAAAAAAGACGCGCGTACACAAGGCGATGACGCATTATTTACTATATTGGCTATCTACTGCCACAATCCGGCTCAATATTGAAATTCAGGCGAGAGTGGGGTTCGAGATTTCTTTTTTTCTTTGGACAAATAGACAGGGTCGTATTTGCTTGTGGCAAAAAAAAAAAGATAATCAAATGCTCTCAGCTCGGTTTTTTGACAGCTTCGCACACGGCACAAACACATTTTATATTTTTTCAGGTGTTGCTTCTTATTTGCACGTTCAAAATTCTTTTTTTTTATTTCAACCCCACCAAAAATTTGAATCAATGAACTATTATTACAATTACTACACACAGACTCTGCCTGATTTACTTTCTAAGAACTTACTATCTCTCCACACACACTCATACACACATATTGCTCTGCCATATGCGCTCACCCTTTCACCGCACAAGTGTCGTACATAATCTTTCCTCCTTATCGGTTCCTTTGGCGGTGGTGAGTACCCTGGATTTTTTAAGATCCGTGTTGATACTAGATTGATTTTATTCGTTATATTGTTTCTTCTTGAACGTCAGTTTTTCGCTAATTCCCATACATAAATGATACATTATTTTAATATATATTATATTAATGATGTCACCCCAATCTTGTCAAGAGGAATGTCCCGCCTTTTAGACAAAAATGAATGATACAAGTTTTTCTGGTTGAATTTACTCTCGAGTCAACTGCTTATTTTTATACACCCTTTTTTGTGTTAAGGAGAGTAACCCTTTTTTCATTTTGTTTTTCCTTACTCAAAAGGACGGTTTTCTTGCCTCCTCATTGATAACAACCGCATACTTTCGGCGTATATAATTTTTTTGTGAAAAACTTGCTTCGTTTCTTTTAATCGTACTTAACTTTTCCCCTTTTACTTATTGCTCTTGACTGTCACCTGTGAGAAGTTTTCACATATATATATATATATAATATAATATAAATATAAAATATAAAATATATAAATATACTATATTATAATTAAAAAATTCTATAAATATCTCTTTATACTTGCCCGCTATTTTACATCTAATTTTCTCAAAGTTTAACGGCGTGAATTAACCTTTAACGTTTGTAAATATTAAACAATATACTTGTACAAATAAACAAAAAGTTTTTGCCACACAAGGGTTTTTCGCTGCGCGATAAAAAAATTATACCGACGGCAATACACTTTGTAAACGAACATCCGTCCAAGAAATTTACATTTTCTAAAGATTCGTCGTCGCCTCGAGTGAATAAAATACTATCACTTAGAAAAGACAGAAACGACAAAAATAATGGCGTCGGCAGTTGACCACCACGTCATCATCCCAAATAGCACCTCAGCATTCAATCCACAAGAAAACCAAATGATGTCGGCTGACCTAAAGAAGCCTGAAATGCTAGTAGAAAACAATGCCACTGAAAAAAATGCCCCAACGGCACCAAAAGAACCAATTTCTTCTACTACTTTAATGGAAAAATTAAAACAACAGGATCCTTTTCTGGAAACACCACCTTCCCCAGGAACTTTACAAAATCCACCTCCACCATATTCACAATGGGATGAATTAAGTTTAGAACAAATATTACAGAAAAGTTGTGATGTTATAAACGGTCATTCGGAATATTTAGCGCAAGGTGGTGGTAACCAAAAAGAAAACACCGACATGCTTGACAAGGTAAGCTACCACTCGTACCTAGTACGTTTTCTCCTTTCTTATTTTCTCTCCTTTGTTTATTGTTTGCTCGTTTTTTTTGTTTTTGTCGTATAAATAATAATAGACAAACAGACGGTAGCAACTGTATTTTTTGCGTTTGTTTGTTTGTCTATCTTTATCTTAGAAAAACGACGTGATGATCTTTCGTTTTCGCATAAATAAAAACATAAAATATTCAATATAAATTCTTTAATCACTAGATGACTCAGTTGGAATCATTGGTAGCGTCGTTACAATCGATCCTTAGCGATCAAACATTTGCAATGCACGATATAAGGTCACAATTATCTGAGTATGTACATTTTTTTTTCGTATTGGTTTATATTTTATTCATTGCACACCAATTAATTTTTTCGCAATGTAATATAGTATTCAGGGAGTCCTTAAGAAAATGCAAGATAAACAAGAAACGATGACGAGCGAGGAAGTGATGAAACAAGTAGTTACAATGAAGGTAAAAAGAGAAATCATCTTACTTAGTCAAAATATATATTTATCAATTGAAAAATAACAATTTAAATTTTTCTATGTAAAAGGTTCTTACGGAAAATATCATTGCGTCAAGTGAAGTAAAAAAACAACTCGATGCCAATAATGCATCAGCAACCGCAGCAGCTATTGCAGCCGAAATTATGAAAGTTGAGCAAGAAATACAGCAACAACAGCAACAAAAACAGCAGCAAATTCATCCGAGATCATCCGAAGAAGTTATTCCAACTTTTGAATTAAATTCGCAAACTTCTTCATTAGCAGTTGTGTTACAACCACCCTCGAGACCAACATCCCGAGCTGCATCAAGACAAGCATCACGTGCACCATCTAGATCAGTGTCACGTACTGTCTCTCCTAATCGCTCACCTGTAATTTCACGTACATCCTCGAAGCTTTCTTCAACACCTGGCTCTCCAGCAATCCGTCCTTACAAAGTTTCAACAATGAACACAATAACTGAGGGTAGCGACTTTAACGAAGATAGTGATGGCGAAAACAGTGTGGCTTTTGAAAGAATGTGTAGTATACTTTCAACATTGATTACTGAAGCGACCACCGCAGTCGAAGCGCCAGTCAACGGACGGAAGAAGAAAGTGAGACAGGACTCGAATGCGAGTCAAGCCTCGAGAGATTATTTCGAAGATTTTGACTGGGACGCATTAGCGGATGATGATGAAGATGCCTGCGATCAAGTTGAAATGGTTGAGCCTCAGCCCAACTTATTAAGGGAACCGAGAAAAAAGGATAGAACATCTAATCACAAACGATCAAGAAGTCGAAAAGAACAGGAGTTTGAGGAGAGCTTCAAAACATTAGATTCAAGCCTAACACAAGTACAATGTCTAATTACCGATATGACAGATGAGCTGATGGAAGAAGAAGAAGCGGTTATAGTTAAAGATAAAAATGGAATGCTTATTCGCGAGATCAAAGATAAAAATGGAAATATCATTCGTGAAGAGCCACTCATGGATGTACAATACCCTGATCCAACAATGGATCTCTTAAACAATCCAAGCGCTGACTTGGCAGATTTAGATGACTTTGCACAACAATGTCGACTTATAACACGTGCACTCATTCTTCCATTTTTACACGCCACTCATTCATTTATGTCCGAATCTCTTCATTCCACGAATCAATCAAATGCGCCGAAATCAGTTACTGGCACGACAAGAACTTTTATGAATCTTATGTACTGGACATTTTTGTTCACTTTGGGATCATTGGTACTTGATGCTTGGCTCTGTGAAGTGGCAGGAAGACAAGTCATTAGAATGGTTGATATGCTGAAACCTGGACCACCTTTTAAATTCGTCCAAAATCAACCTGCTTACGAGATCCAAGATGAATATCATCAAGAAGGCAATGCGGGGATGGTTAATGACAGTAAAAAAAAAAACGTCAAAATTCGTACGGGCTTTAGATTGAAGACGGTCTCTTGGAGAGGAGTGGAAGCAGGTGTTGGGAGTGGGCAAAGGTGGTTGAGAAATGGTGCACAAGGTGTTTTGAGTTTGGGTAAAAAAAGTAGAGGGTTTCTAACGGGAGAAAGGTGGGGATTAAATAAAATATATCATAGATCAATGTTGTCACATGAGTGGGGAGATGATGATGTAAGCGAGGATAGTGATGAATGGGAAATTGTAGATTTTAGTACTGACGAGGAGGAGGATGAAAGTATGACGGAGGAAAGTAGTGAGGATGATCCGGCATTATTATTGCGACGTCGTATCACTAATGAGCGAATGAAGCGTGCTGGACACGTAAAAACTATTTTTAATCATATTGGAGATACAAACAAAGAAGAAAAAGAAAACATCACTAATATTCAAGAAAATGAATCATCAATATCCAACATTAATAACGTTAATAATAATAATAATAATAATAATACACCTTTTCTCGATACACAAGATGAAGAAATGAACGAACTTCCTTACCATCAGCAAGATCCTATATCAATGGAAGCACCAGTGGAAATTGTATCAAAAGAAACAATTGCACTATTAGAACAAGATCTAGAAAATCATTCACAAGAGAATTCGACATCAAGCGCGATGATGGAAGAAGATGATAAAGAAAATAATTACAACCATAATGAAGATGATGAACTGTGTGAAGAAAAAACAGTACAAGAATATTTTAACGATGAAGATGTAGATCTGCAAATACCCGGTTCTTTTCCAGCTGAACTTACGATAAATTCAACAACAATGGAAACCGATGAATCAGACAAAGAAAATGTGCGACGAGTGCGGAGTGTCGTCCTTCGACGACCTAAGCGTAATGGTCCATTTGGTGGTAGTGGCGGGTTTTGGGTAATGCAAACTCGCAAAGTTCGAACAAAGTCATCGAAAAAGAAGAGCGATAATAGACCTAGGCCACATTCATTTTATTCGCTATCCTCAAATAATAAAGAAAATGAATTCGCCGATCTACTAAAAAGTTCAAATACAAAATCAAACCCAATATTTAAAAAGAAGAAAAAGTCGTCATCGCATAAAAATTGGGTACGGCGAAACAGCATATAGTCCTCAAGTTTATTTTATATTATGGACCCTTGAATTTTTCGATTTCTTTTTACTGTTATTTAAAAGATTAATGAACATTGCCACCACTTTTTTTGCAACTCTAATGTACATTTAAAAAATTTCTGTTGGACAATAGAAAACATTTTTTTTCATTTGGTTTCCATTCTCCTTTCTTTAATTTTTTTCTTTTATATAGATGTTTTATCGTTCGGTCGCTTTTTACTTGACCTTAGACACCTTAGAAAAGTATTAACTACCGGTTTCTTTAATTGCCACGGATTATGTGTTGAGTTGTTGTCCTTTATCATCATTTTTTCAATTCTTCGTATCATTTCAATCTTTATTTTACAAATCTCTTCGATCCTTCAATCCTTCAATCCGTCTATTGATTCGTTCGTCTTTTCAAAATTCTTTGTATCTATTTTTTCTATTTTTTCTTGTAATTAGTTTTTTTCTTTTTCTTCTTTTTTGGATTTTAAAGTTTTTTCTTTTTTTTTCTTTATACATAAATTATATTGATCGGTCTACGCTTCTTTTTCTTTTCTTCGACCTTGCCACGCGTAGTACTTGTCTCCCGATCTATCTATATTTATCATATTTTTACATTTCATTAAAATAAAACCTTTTTCTCTTGCTATTATAATAATGAACATGATTCGTATTAGTTTGTATAAATTTTTTTTTGAAAATTTCACCAGTTATTTGAGATAGGCAACAAATATAAGAACAATACTATTATGTGTTGTGTGTTTATTTTTGTTGGCCTAATTATGTTTTATGGATTCTTAGATTTCATGCTTACTGCTATGTTACTGATTATTATAATCTTATTTTATTTTTTTATGTGCAATAGCAGTAAGAAATAATATTTTTTTTTATTTTTCTTGTTGTCTATGGTTTTTTTATTTTTCTTGTTGTCTATGGTTTTTTTTTATTTTTCGTGGTTTTATGAATTTAAGGAAAAGGTTTTATCTTTTTAGGTTTTTCCAAATTTTGTTATATTTTTATGAAAGGCATATTGCCAATTCGATCATACTGTATAGACGGATTATTTGTATTATCTGATATTTACACAGAATACAACTCGCATAATTAAAGAAATATTACAAAAAAAAATAAAGATTTTGTGCGCGTCTCGTCTTTTTTGATTGTTTTAATTTGATTGTGATAACATAATGTGGAGAAGTTGATTGATAAATATTTGGCCTAGTTTCATTTATTAACTAATAATTTCATCCACAACTAACACGGAAGAAATATACACGAAATCAATATTGAAATAATTACGATAAAATAAAGATGTATCACATCATCATAGATCAATACTGTTCACCTAAGTTTTGTACTAATGGCTAGCGTTCTGGATACAAAGAAGTATGTAGTGATATTAAACAGATGATGGAAGAATAAATGTTTATTGTAAAATTTATTTTTTCGGCACTACTTAATATCAAAGCCCAATAAATAATAGAATGGAATAAAATAAATTAAATCAAATCTTGAGCTAATAGACTCATAAATATATACATATACATCTATTTATTACACCTACCTAACTATTGTTTGTGTTTGTTGTACCCTGGTGAACAGTGAATTCCTGGTAACGCGCGTGTATAATAATAAAAAATAAAAATTCAAATTGAGTTATTATTTTTACTTTAAGATTTATAATTATTAGGAGACAACAGACAGTTCACTATTATTAGGGGGCTGTTCACCACGTTCATCACCGCCACCACCACCTTCATTATCAACAGGTAAATGATCAACAATCTTATCGTCGTCCTTAGTTTCAAATACTTCCAAAAGTTTATCGATGGCTCGAGATAACTCCCCATCACTAGCCTGTAGTACAGCTTCGCAGACTTCAACATCAGCACCCTGGAATATTTGTTTGAGCGCATTGAGCGAAGATTCATACTGTGCTGCACTAACACGGGTTGATTCTTCTTGCATTTCTGAGAATTCATTTGAATTGTCTGATGTACGAGAAGAATGTGAAGACACAGAGAGAGAACGTTGTCTTGGAGATTGTGATTGTAATGATAACGAGTTTTCAAATCTCCCAATCCCGTTTAGCGGTGAAGATCTAGGCGGCAAGGGAGGGGGCTCGTTGATTAAGGGTGGTTGATGGGGTGAAGTACTGGGCGATGAGGATTGCGAGGACGAACGAACCTCCAAACTAGAACCGATTGTTCGGACTCCGTTTTCAATTTCTGTTGTCATCTCTGCGATGATCTTTCCGAACATGTTTAAGGGCGTTTGTATTGTACGCTGTGCAAAGTTTTTACCATTCTCGTATAATGCTCGAGCTTGTGCTGGATAAATTATTGGTGATCGGGCAGGATACGCAGATCTTGAAGGATGTATAACATTATCGTAACTAATGACAGAATCATTCACTTCCGGTTTTGGACGTTCACGTTCCAATTCTTTCATCGTTATCTCAATATTTCTAAATGTCGAGCATTTAAAATGAGGAAATCACGTATATAAGAATTCTAAATCATTTATCATCATTACTCACTTGTCAAAGTCTTCTTGGGTTATCGAAAGTGAAGACACATCCATGTTTTCAATAAATGCGATAGCACCCATCTATGTACAAAAAAGAATCAAATTAAAAAACTTTGTTAAAAAATCTAATCAATCTGAAAGGAATCTCACCAAGCTTGAGAGGTAATATCCAGCCTCCGACTGCAACTTCTCAGGATTCCTGAATCGTGATATATATCTGACGAACAACGACGACAAATCAAGGAATGTTTTTAAGATTGAAAAAGCCACGCAGGGCATACATAACATATCTAATACAATTAATTAGCATACACGCAATAATCAACTTACTGAACGTTCGAGACCAGATGTTCAGGGTTCGCTCGTAATACCACATATATTAGGATTGGTAAAAACTTATCGGCACCCTCTTCTCCATCAACTTTCCTTATCAGACCTAATTGAATGAAAGTGAGATTAATCAGTAAAAAAATGAAAATATTTAATTATGATTGATATTTATAAAATAAAAACTTACGAAATATAACTTTACAGCAGTTAAGGATACAAATAAGCTTGTCCCGTGGTGCTTTGTACGCATTTAATTTTAATAATTCTAATTATTTCGCAAAGTAATAAATTTTTTTAATTTGGACCATAAATATTATTCTAAATGCAGAAAATGATAATAAAGATAATTACCATCTTGAGCAAGTCCAAGAAATGATTCGTTATGTTGCGTCAGAGGAATATCTAAATGGTCCTCTCTCACCCAACGAAATATCTGGATTCTTTGATGTAATATCTCGTCTCGTTCTCTATCATCGGTTGTGACAGGTCCTTTAATCGCAGGAGTAAAAGTTCTACGACAGCAAATAATTTATTATTAAATCACAAAATTTATGGTTATTGCAATCTAAAAATAAAATAGCAAACCTTACAGTGAGTATAAACGGTTCATCACTAATTTTTCTATCCCTTCTTTGGCATTTTCAAATTCTTGTTCAGAGGCATCTTGCCATATTTCACATTCTCGCATTTCTGTTGGGACAAACTAAAAAGAGCATTTGAATTTTTCACGTTTACTATTATATCAAATAAATTATTCGACAACATACGTCCAAGAAATCATGAACTATTTTTATTTGTTCATTAATTGTATATGGTTTTCGCTCGAATTCTTTCTGAAAACTATATAATGAGCACAGGAAAAACTTCAGCATACTACATTAAAGTATAAGGAAAAGAAGAAAAAGAATCACTTTTTTAAAATACGATTGATTTTTTCCGCACGTCGATGCTTCATTTGTTCCAAGAACCGATTGAAATCAAAGGGCAAATCTTGCTGCGGAGAGGATTTAGCATCCAAATTTTGTTGCTTCACTACGTTTTCTACGGTGTCGAATGGCGCTTCATTAGGAACTGGTGACTTTTCGTTAAAGTCTTTCTCTTCGGACATTTGTTTTTCGTTAATTTGTTGTTGCTCTTCCCTTTTTTCCTCAGCCTGTGGTCCCTTTTCTGGGTCTGATAAACTCATTGGTAAGAAGGTGTCAAGCAGGTGTGTATTTTAACTAACAATAAATCTAATAGTGAAAAGAAGGTGTGAAAGTGTGAAAATTATCTACATTTGATTTATGCGTAATATGGTAATGACCATGCGATGCTTATGCATGAATAAAGATATGACAATCGAAACAAATGATAATTCTCGGAAACAGGAGTACAACATGTTTGTATTTACTCACGTTTCTATGCTATATTTGTGAATTTACGTGGAATCTAAATATATGCACATATTTTTGTTGATTCATTACGTTAATATTTATGCATTTTCCTTCTATAGCCCAAAATCGGAGGCTATTGACAAAAAGTTAACCATTTATCCATAGATCCAATAATGAAATGGAGCATAAAGGTTCAAGAAGTTGCAGTCAAAACTTGGGATAATTAGTAAAAAATTCTGTAAATATCAGTATGTCGAGAATTTATTATAAAAATCGTTATATCGAGGAAATTCTATTAGAAGTGTTTTTTGAGTTGTTGAGATTTTAATTATTCATCGTTGACGAGTATCGATATATCGAGTTTTGACTGTATATAACGGCGCAGAGACAAGAATTTGATACTGATAAATAAGTATTACTTGTATTAAATGGATTTTGTATTCTTTCAGTCAGATTGCATCAAGGAAACAGTAACATTTTCTACATCATTTTATAATGACGAAGGAAAAGCTATGCGAGGAATACAGTCAACCCTCTCTAAAGTCACATTCATCGATTCCAAACAAATTTGGTGATTGGGGGTTTTACTATATTACATATTAACGGTGCAGGTTTTTTTCCATTAAAATCCATCAGTAGTAACTGTCCACGCACAGGTGTCTAGCCCATAGCGAAAAAAAACTTGGGATAATGAATTTTATTATTTACATAGAAATTCATTTATTTTTGTATCTCAGACAGAATACAATCGTTAAATAAATTTTTTTTGATTAATCTCTAATCTAGTTTGATACACCACATATCCACAAGCAAGCACCAACGATGTCAAAAATAAATACATTATCCACATCCATGTCGATGTAGTAGTCTCGACAGCTTGTGTGTTAGTGGCGTCCTTTATCACTTTTTGTGTTTGATAGTGTTGTCCGGTCATTCGAGACTTTTTTCAATGATAGAAAAGGTTTTCAGATTTAGAGTTTAGAAAATCGCATTAATTAACATTCGAAAAATAAACTTACATCCAAAGCATCAAGTTTATGTATAATACGTTGTAATTCATCTTTAAAATTTGGATTTGAACTGGGATTTGAACTGGGATTTGAACTGGGATTTGGACTGGGATTTGGACTGCCATGTGCGACGCCTCCTATATGAATTATACGTGCTTCTAGGCTACCTATTCCACTAATTATTCTATCGAGTTTTTGACTTTTAGGAAATAATTAGGATGATTACCATTCAGATTAAATTTCAAAATAAAAAAAAGGCGAAGGATCAAAAAACTTACATGACGGCAGTCAATTGGTGACCTTCTCCTTGAGATGGAAATCCTCCGGTGTGAGGGAAATTATTAGTATTTTTCTTATCAGATGCTGCATTGACGTCTATACGATCAATTCGATCTTGTATCACTTCAAGAGTTTCAAGTATCTGAACTTGCATTCCCTTTACGAAATCTAAGCTTCTCTAAATTATTTAAACAAGTCAAATTATCAAAAAATCAGTCGAGGATATATAAAATCGGTATATACTCAAGTATTCTAGATATATACTCACCGTATCTTCTTTATCTTTCGATTCTTCAGTAATAGGATTTACAACTTTGGCAACTTCTTCGATTCGCTATAATTGACGGTGCATGAATTTCCGGGGGATTTTTTTTAAATAAAAAGACATCGAAAACAGACTTACCTGTTGTACATCCTCTGGAATCACGTAATCTTCTGCTGGCTGCGATTTAGACTTTTCTTTTTCGTGTGGACGTAATGGTACCTAAGAAATAGATAATTATATCAGCTTCTACTGTTCAAAAGCAATATTAAGAATTTAAATACTTACATTTTCTTTTGGTGGTGGGTTTAATTCGTATAATTCAAAAGACAACACGTCGTGATCGTCTAAATGAAACATAACCTTCGATTAATTCAGGGACTGCAAGTATTCTTCGATTAATAGTAATAAGCAACTTTAATGATTACCTGGTGTTTCACCTTCAGCGGCTGCCTAAATAAAAAACTATTGTGAATATAAGTTTGAATGTAATGCGAGGATACACGAAACAAACATACGGTAAGTCCAAAATAATATCCTGTCGGGACTTTAACGTCATCGGCTTCAAAGCAAGGAAGATAATGTTGTCCGTGATTATTTGCATCAACAGCCAACTAGATTAGAATATAATTGATCTTGTGAATTCCAAATGATCCACATAACTAATCGAATCAGTTCATCAACCAACAAACTAACCTTGATTGTGTTATTATAATAAGTTACTTTCACGTAAATCGGGGATGGTGCGTTACGGAATTGTCGATAGCAGCCGGCAAATGAATTTTTCTCGGGGTCCGTTAAATTATTGTATGCCGTTTTGCCATCATTCAGTTGACCCATAATAAGTGGATGTACGCGCTAATAAATTTAAAACCCGGCACCACGATTAACAAATATTCAAACACGTAGCAATAATAGTAGTCCCCTTTAGACTGAAAAATAAATCTCACATTTCGCGAAGCATCAGACGTTTCAAAAAAAATTCCCACGCCATCCCATTGATCTTTGCTACCAAGTACCGGACCGGATTCCCCACGATCTTTTGTGTACCAAAACCCAATCCCTCGACCACCAATATAATAATTGCCATATATTTTAAAGGAAAATTCCACTTCCCAATCTTTGAAAGTGTTTGGTAATTGTGACCATATTGCTCCTGAATGGTGAGGTACACTCGGTGCTAGTCTGATAAAATCCTGGGCTAATAATGTGTCTAGTTTAAGATATATGAATCGAATTCTTGAGCGTTATTTTGTTTAAATTTTTAATTTCGTAAATTTCATATCGATTTAATGAATGGTATTTAATTTTTCACAAAGTTATTACAACATTCACAATTCAGTAAGTAAATAAAACGGAAAACTCTAAAGTCGTGGCTCTTTTTGTCGTTAACACTATTTTCGAGGTAACACACTAAAAAAAACAAAACTCACTCCCATATGTGTCAAAGAACGGTACAGTTTCATTATAGTAGTATGGTTTTTTAAAGGTATGCTTATAGTCGTGTCGTCTCGGCAAAGTTGAGTTATTTTCTGTTGCATTTTGTGAAGACTGCGCTTCTACGCGCGTAAATTCTACTATTAATAACAAGAAAAGAATTGCCAAAAACGGCTTCGCCATTATGAACGTTGACATGAATGTAATAATACCACTCTAATGCTATAGTTAATTGATGATAATATAAAGCAAAAAAAAAAAATAGCCCTCTTTCTCACACTACATAGCAAAACAGGGCAAACTTTACAAAATTTTTTGTGGCTAGAGTCATCCTTCAATTGTTAAATTAAATGGGGTACGCTGCAACAAAGTGAACATGACACGTGTACCAATCACCTTACGAGTTACGAGTGAAGACCCTCTCAGTTCAAAATTTTCTCTGTACCCAAGAGGTATTTTGATTTAATGCGACCTCAGCATGCTCTGAGATTTAGACCAATGCAATAATCCTAATCTATCAAAGCACAATTATGAACATAGTCTGCACATTTTTGGAATATTAAAAGTAATTTATTATTCGTATCCTTATACTGAAATCAGTCAATACACTAATTCTTTGGAATCAAGAAATTGAACTTTTGAAATGACTAGTAAAGTAATGTTTGGTAATAATATAATAAACTTCTAAATAAATTTATCAACCAATTAATCGATTTGATTCACTTGACTAAAGGGATGACGCGCTAACAAAATGTTACGAATAGTGTTAATCAAACTCGACTTCCATGTTGTTCTAATCTTTTGCGTATATATATAACTCATCCAGTTTAATGATCGGTTTTCGGTCCCTTTGCTGGTGCTAATCGTCATTGCTTCTTTTTCGTATACGGCAGTTTTATCCACAACTTCTCGAGATTGTGCGGATGCTGGTGCTGGCGTTAATTTCGAATTAATCATTAATTATCTTGTTTTAACTTTTCAGAAACACTATTTCTAATTATCAATGATTCGAGAATTTATTGGTGCCCGATTAACTGGCATATATCTCTTGTAGTTTTTCTTGGATTCTTGAAGTTACGTTACAAGCTTCAATCAGAGCTGCTTTCATTATTAGTTCTATGTAACAACTGCTGACCTCCTTTTTTTTTTGTTTGTTTGATATTAGCTCACCATTTTTGTAATTCGCTGGATTAGGTTTAAAATGCAGAAAAAGATCGTAGTCTAGAGAGAAAAAAATATTATAGTAGAGTAAAAAATTCTAGTTCGCAAATAAACTACTCGTGAATCACCTTTTTGACCACCAGATAGGGGCAAGACGCTCCCAAGGTAAAAAAAAAAAAAACGGTAAAGTAACTTGCTTTTAATCTCGTTTATTTTTTTTGGTTATATGCGTATTAAATCACTTGATTACAGTCCCCACCAATTAAATCGAAACTGGCACTGACTATATCATGATCAAGATTACAGAAAAAACGAGAGGGAGCGAGAGATTATTTATACGTACATACTAAACATAGAGCGAGAGAAGTGATAGAGGGAAACTTCAATTAGATAAAAAAACCATATATAAACTTAATAAAAAATAAATAATTATTATTAAAAAAAAGAACATAGAGTCTTAAAATTAAAAAAGGAGAAAGATACCAAAAAAAAATGTTTAAGAGAAAGCCAAGTTTATCAGCTCCACCGCCACCACTCTCATTCTCCGACATCCTTAGTGACCTTTCAAGCTTACAAAGTTACCATGACAATAAAAATGGCGAGAAATTCGTGGATATTTTGGAAATTGTGAGTGAGAATAAACAGAATAATATTAACAGTAATGGTGATAATGATGCTGGTAGTACTGCTAATTCGAGAGGTAATACAAATATAAATATAATTTATAAATTATATTTTGAATCTTAACCAATTAACAAAATTTTATTTAAAAAAAAGATGACTCTGGTGACTCCTCTTCGTACACGACTTCTAACTCTAACAACCCAAGTATCGTCTCTACAACTCAAAATTCCACATCATCATCCTCCTCCTCTTCTTCGATTGTCGAACACCAACTTCTTGACACGACTTTTGACCAGTGCAGCGAGTTTATTAGTACCAATAACCAATTAATCGGGTCACAAGGGAAACTTTACGCGTTAGGAACAGAAATTGATTCGTTACGAAATGAATTGGATGAAATTGTCACGACTATCGAACGTGAAAATGTTGACGAATCGAGTGTTGAAGGTAATGCTCGTGAAGTCGATGCTGGTGAGATTTCCAATAAACCAATTGGGGAGTAAAGAGGAAGAAAAGAAAAATGAATACGAAATCCGCAGATTTTGTGACGAATTTATTTATTTATTTGTTAAATTTATTTATTATTTATTATTTATTTATCGTTATTGAATTTGAGTTCTTTTTCTTCCTTTTTCATCTATTATATACCTTTGCACCTCAATCCTTATATGTATACAAAAGAAGGCTTGATTTTTATGGAAATAGGCTAAAAATCAAATTATTGTCGTGAAAAAGAATATTATTGTGCGTTGGTGTGTTCTGATATTCGCGCACTTTAGAATAAAACAGTCACCATCATTATTTTCAATAATAAGATATTTTCAACCTTTGGTGATAGTAAAAAGGCTGACTGGGCTTACTTCGGGAATCTTAATTTAATTCTCCTGTTAAAAAGTCAACCTAATATTTATTATTATCGCGATGATTCAAAGCCTGAATTGCCAGCCTCAATTACAAATAATAATGAAATATAAGACCTTGTGACTGTTCTTGTTTTCTATTAATTAATGATAGCGAATCCAATCAAAATCTATTCAATATGAACCAAAAGATCTACTCTTGAAAAATTTCGAAACAATGTCACGCTTTTCAAACGCGTTCCCTATAAAGAAAGCTTTTGCATTTATAACTTTTATAGAACGCAGATTAGCACGCCATTATTTTCATGCATTTGTAAACCCGCTCTTTGATCGTCGTCGGAAATTAACGCAGAAGCAATATACTCCAATAACTCATGAAAAAGACAAAATAACACCCCCTCTAAGTGCTTTTGGTGCCAGACTACAACTTTCCTTCCTTAATCCCCAACTACTCTTACAGAGTGTTACTGATGAGTCATACTCAAATACCGACTATGAGTCTAATAAAACTTTGTCAATTCTGGGTAAATAAACCGTTTTTCATGTAGAATGAATGCCGAATAAAAGTTCTCATTAACGTTTTGCTTTTTAATAAATAGGAGCGCATGTATGTCGTCTATTTGTTACCGAATATTTTCATATAAAATACCCTCTTATGCCTTTACCTGCCTTGGAGGAGGTGGTAAAACTTTACACTGGTCAACAAACATTATTGAGTTTCGGAAAGGAAGTTGGATTATCTTTAGTGATAAGGTGGGAAAAGGTTTGACATCGTCAATGTTTTTATTTCTTTTGTTCAATCAAAAAAATACTCGAAAATTACACGAATATCATGCATACATTTATCACAATAACAAGACTTTTAGATTACAGATTTGAAGAAAGCTCAGCAATCAAAGCAGGCAAGAGATACCTTACCACCGAGTACTACACCAAGTGTTGCATTGGTACGGTCGATTCATGCAATTATTGGTGCACTTTATCAAGATAAGGTTAACTTTGAGTTTTTGATTACAATTACAAACGTATATAATACGTATGCATGTAACTTATCGTTTGATTCCAGGGTCCATTAGCTGCGAGAAACTTTGTTCATTCGTATTTGCTATCAAGAGAGGTGAAAATAGATTTGGTCTATGAAAAAACTTGTGCTAAACTTCCAAAAAGAGAATTATCTTTGTTAATGCAACGGCAAGGTAAAATTCTACCGATTTCAAGGTAAATCGTATTCATTAAATAAGGTAAACTCTTTCGCGAAAGTTAATGTATTAACAAATTAAATTTTAAGAATGTTGAAGGAAACGGGTCGTAATACGAATAGTCCAATATTTATTGTCGGTGTATTTTCGGGCGCAGAGAAAATCGGTGAAGGATACGGTAGTAATATAAAGATGGCTGAATTTAGAGTAATTTCTTTTATTTATCTTGATTTATCGTATTTTTTTTTACTTTTTCAATACCAACCAAACATTATTGATTTTTTTTTAGGCTGCAAGAGATGCTTTGAAGAGCCATTACTTGACCGAAATAAAAGATTTTACTCTACCATCCGGCGTTATTGATGATGTAGAATATGAACCAACCGAAATCGGTGACACACCCGTCATTGTCTGAATTGGCGCAATATTTAAATTGTTTAATGTGGGGAATTCCTATTAAATTAGGCATTCTCACGCAATTTTTTAAGTCGCCCGGTGATGAAATCGAAACCGCACTTATTGAATCTCAATAAGGCGTGAACCGTCTTGCGGCTTTTAATTGTGCAATTTTCTGTTTGTCTTGTTCGAATTTTTTACGTAATTCAATAAGTTCTTGTAAAAAAATAATTGTTAGCAATTAATATTTTTAAATTAATTAAGCAAAGGATTCGAGTTAGGGTTAGGGTTTATTAGGTTGGCAACTTACTATTTCGTTTAGTCTCTCGCAACTGAAATCGATAAAAATCAGTCAATTCTCGTTTTTTTGGCTGAAGATTTTTAATTTCCTCAGCTTTGGCTGCAGTTACTGCAATGTCACCATCTGTATTAACGTTACGTCTGGCAGCCCTTGTCACTAGAATAAATCCGTCCTCGTCAGGTTTATTTAAGTTAGCTTCTAGCTTTCGTTGTCGTTCCTTTTCGGCTTCTTCGTATTCTAACATAAATTTATCAACCCCTGCTTGAAGTATGTCGGGAGATTTTCGGAGTAATTGATATTCTTGTATCCATTCTAGAGTAATGCGTGGTATGTATATAGTAAGTGATAGGGATTTTTGTGATAGGTATTCCAATTAAATACAAAGGCAAACTCGATAAACCGAAGTGATCGAAACTATTAGTAGGAAATTGAAAATTCGGTTTATCGCGGAGGATTTACTATAACCAACTTCAAGATTTTAATTAGTGTTTCGTCTTATCCATCCTCAATTTATCGAGCGTGCCTTATAAATATATACTAACTCTCTAATCCTAAAGGAGGAATCTTTTCATCGCCAGCACTCCATATTCTTTTCCCCTGTTTCATATTTAAAGCATTGATAAGACCTTCCTTCTCTTCGAAAATAATAAGGGCCGAAGAACCATGGACCAGCAATTGCCTGATCAATACGTCTTCATCATTGTTAATTTTTTGCTCAAGCTTTATTACTATTTGCTGCTGCTGCTTCTTTTTCTTTTTTCTTTTCTTTTTCGATTTTTTTTCATCATCTTGTATTGTTTCGTCCTCTAAATTACTATCTTTTGGGTACTCGTCATGCAATTTCAGCACCCCTTGAAAAATGACACTTTCCACATTCCCACATTCTTTAAATAAATGCTTTATATGCTGTTTAGTCGCGTCTACTGGTAAGTTCGAAATGAATAAAATCCTATCAATCGGAGTATTTGGATTCGGTTTACGTGTTTCATGCTGCTTTATGTAACAGTAATGAGTTGGTTCAGCGGGACCATTAATGACTCCTGTCGTGAAAGGTGTTATTATTGGAAGTATTTTAAAGCCAGTACGTGGAATCTCTGGTAATGGCTCCGAAGAAACAGGCTCGGATTCTTTGATTTTCTCCTGTTGCTGTTGCTGTTCTATATTTAGTTTTTTAATTCTCTTTTTTGTCTTTGGAGTACCTTTTGAGATTTCTTCAATATGTTTAGTTGTTTCTACTGAAGTTGGAGAACCTTGTTGGCCTTCGTTTTTATGTATTTTCTTAGATTTCATATTTTTGTTGGTCATCCGTTATTTGATATCGATATTTTTATTTCCAAAAATAAGATTATCGAACACGTGATATTATTTCAATCTTAATAAATTACAGAATTAATGTGGTAATCATATAATTAATAATAAATAAATAATAATAATAATAATAATAATAATAATAATAATAAATAATAAATAATAAATAATAAATAATAATAATAATAATAATAATAATAATAATAATAATAATAATAATAATAATAATAATTAATAAAAAGAATTAGAGATAAATAATGTTTGGTTGTTGCAAATGTTCCAAGTTTTACTAAAAAAATTGTGAATTGAGTTCGCTCATAATTGATAGTGGAACGATGGTTTCATCATCATAACAATATATCATTCAGTTTGAACCTCCTCTTTTCACTATGGCAAGTGCACTCATTTCGTTAGGTTCGTTTACTAAGGTATTTGCACTCATTTCTTTAGATTCATCCACTGAGGCAATGGCTTTGAACAAGTGATGTTTTTCCTCTAATAAGGCCATGGTCTTACGTGCCAACGCTACAATTTCGCCTTCATCTGAATCATCCTCGTCACCGGAAAGTGGTTCATCACCATCAGGTTGAATCGAGTAAACATTAAGACGTGATATTACGTTGACGATCGTTTTTGACGAGGAAATTCGGGCTAATAATTGTGGGTCTAAATAAATAATTATATTATTGAATCGCATGTTATTAGAGTTGTATTGTAAAAATGTGTATTGTCATAAATTGTCGTCGTACCGTCACCCTCCAGGAATTGAACAATCGTCCAAACTGCTATATGTTGAAATGTTTTGTCTGTACTTTCAAGGAAACGTTGTAAATATCCATGAAGCCCTCCAGCTGGTTGATCCCAAACCATTACAAATGGAGTATAATCTTGAACTAGAGAAACAAAAATATTGTTAGTCTATCGTATGTCACAATTCTCTAAACAAGTTTTTCTCTCTTACTTTTTGATGACAAATTCCCTAATGCAGCAGCACTATTTCCTTGTACTTCTACACTTTGGGAATTCGTTAATGGGAGCAAAACCTGACATATCCCAAGTTTTAGCAGACGAGGTTTTAACTCATCTAGAAAAAACGAATATCATTTAAATTTTTCGAAGTTTAAATATGAAATAAAACATTTATGTAGACATACCACTCAACGCCAATACTGCTACACAAGCTGTCATTTCGCTTTGCACACTCAAAGGGACATTTAGAACTAATTCCCGAACCCTCTCGACTGCCCCAGCATCCACAATTGCTCGTTTATTCCTTTCAGAGCTAGCAGCCAAATTTCTTAAGGTGCTTATTGCATGACATTGAATTTCTTCGTTCTCTTCATATGCTAAAAGATTTATCAAAGGTTGCAAGAATCCAGCATCAATTATTGGTGATTCATTAAGTGGATGAATGGAAATGTTTCGTATACAAGCAACAGATGAAAGTATTAAAGGAAGAAATGTTGAATTTAAAAGACGTAAAAGTGGCGGTAATCCACGAGAACGGACAATTTCAAGTTGGTATTTCTCTACGAGCAAAAAAAAACATTACCATGAGTATATGTTAGACAACAGTCAATAATATAATTATTATTATATTCTGATAATAATACCATCTGAGGCCAAATTTCGCAGCGCTAGGGCTGCTTGGCACTGCACTTTCAATGAAGTGGAATCCATTAACCCGATTAAAGATTGTACTAGTCGTGTCTCGGTTTGAGCGAGTTTTTTTCGATTGACAGCTACATTGCATAATCAAAATGATAGCAATATTAATAAATAAAATTTAATAACATTATCAGTTTATAGACTTACCATCAACAGCAATATTGCTTAGCGCTGTTGTACAATAATACTGCACATCTGTGTCGGATGAGTTCAAAAGGTTGACCAGCACTGGTATTGCACCAGCATTAACTAGCTGTTGTCTATTTTCATCTGTTATATTGAGATAGGACAATCAATCAAAATAGAATCCTAAATAAATTAAGTGCAAATAACATCGTATATACCAGAGTGTGTCATATTTAGCAATGCACCCGTCGCATTTCTTTGAACGCGCATATCTTTGGAACGGGCGAGACGCGTTAAAGGAACTAATGCACCTGATTTTGCTATTTTTGACTTGTTTTCATCTACAAAAAAAAATAATTAGAAAGAATTTGACCTGAAAGTCATTTAACTTGTATTATCTTACCAGCTGTTGCCAAATTGGTTATACAGCCAACAGCATTACATTGAACTTCAACATTAGGTGACAACATTTGACGTATCAACGGCTCTAGCCCACCCATTTGGACAATCAGCAATTTATTATAGGCTAAAATACGAAAAAAAAATAAATTAAACGTTGAGCAAATTTCTAACCAGAAAAGATAAAGTAATGAATAGTTACTATCTACAGCCAAATTTCCAAGTGCGGCCGAGGCAGCTCTTTGCACTTCCACATCATGTGACTGAAGTAGATACATGATGGGTTCCATCGTTTCTCGGTCAACTTCTCGCACATCTAAAAATGCAAATATTCTAGATTCATAACAACACACAACCAACAATTACTCTTAATAACATAACAAACTCAAAAGAAAACCTTTTTCCGTTATCTCTGCAAAAGCTAAAGCCGCTGAGCGTTGTAAATCTACATTAGATGAAAATGCCAGTGTTGATAGTGCACGCAATGGATCTCCCTCAAAGAAATTTGTTTCGGTTCGGTCTTTTCATGAACATCGTTAGGATTCGGAAAATATTCAGAGAATTTTTCATTACTTTTGTTTGAAATCAAATCATTAATATACCATATTGATATCTCACTTTCAAGGTATGTTAATAAATCGGCGACCGCATCCCGTTCATTTTCTTGTAGTAATGGTTCATAAAGCCCGTTTCTTTGCCCTTCTATGGGACAATATAAAGTGTAAGATTTGTGAAAATGCGCTCAAAACGCTATTGAGAAGAGACAAAACACATACTCCTACCAAAGCAACAAGAAAAGCAAACACCCATTTTGAGAGTTATATAAGTAAGCTTAATTAAGAATTCTGAGAAAATGAGAATTATATAGTTCATGGATAATATCAGAAAATTTTGTGGTTTATTCGTTATAGTAATTGTTGAATTTGACAGGGTTTAATGAAACAAATTAAGACCTACTAAAGGATAAAGGTAAAGTATTCAAGCGAGACGCGTGAAGAATTGTATGCTCAAAGATGCTAGAAAACGGCGCGCGTAAAAGAGAGAACAGTCTTTAGGGTTTTTTAGACTCTACCCAACCGTTTTTTTAGTCGGAAGGAATAAGGAACTCGAGTTTTGGATGGGCACAAAGTGTCACACCCATTGAACAATAGTGAAATGGATCATCCACCAATACTGATATTTCTCGATCACGAATTTCGAAGCAGCATATTTTTCTCTCGCTTTACGATATATTGTTATTAAAATGGGCAAAAATAAAGATAAATATAAAGGAGGCTCGAATTCTGTTTTTGCTTCATACATGGCTAATTTACCGTCTGAAGGTACAAATAGCGGATCTGGTAGGAAAAACAATCATAACTTAAATTTCCTTATAGTCTGGTTGATAAAACTTATGATATTATGTTTTTGACAAAAGGAAATAGAGAAACTCCGTTACCAGATAATATGGTAACGTACGCCTTTACTCGTCGCCATGACACGGCTGTATTGATTGATGTGTTTTGCTAAGTTGAAGTGCATTTATTTATTATAATTAGAAAGCTTCCACTCTATTGGAACAAATTGGAACAGAACGTTCATGGCTCGAAGATCAAATAAATTTGGACCTAGCGATTCTGGAAAGCAATCGCATCTATACCGTCGGGGATCTTCGGTTTCTCTCACGCGATAGTTGGAAGGTTTAATTAATTTCAAAAATAATAAGATTATAATTATTCTATATCACAAATTTTTATTGGATAATGGTAATAAAAAGTTTTATTTTCTTATCCAGCAAATCGAGTTTTTACCTATTGTGAAAGATTTAATTCGTGAAGCTATTTCTCGAAACCTATTAGATCCAGGTAAAATCTCGATAAAATGGTTTTAATTTTGCTTAATGGACTAAATTATAATATATATTAAATTTATTTTCTTCTGTAAAAGATGAAGCAGCCTATGAGATGAAAAAAGCTGAGAAAAGGGCACGAAAAGAGCTAAAGAAACAAGAAAAAAAGAGCAAGAAGGAACGAAAAGAAAGAGAAAAGTCAATGAAAAACAGCAATAAAAATCTTACCAATTTCAACAAAAACATCAAAGGAATTAACGAAGACGATATGGTAGTTATAAGAAATAAAGAGAAGAATGGCAGTGATTCATATTCATCTTCTTCGTCTGAATCATCTTCTGATTCAGACAGTGAATCAGTAGACTCATTGGGAAAGAAAGCATCATCGTCGTCGTTTAGCATCAATAATGTGCAGCAAACAGTATCAGCCCCACCATATTCTTTTTCATCCACAAAACCCGTCAAACAGATTGTTGGCAATAATAGACTTAGAATTAGAGCGCCAAATGGTCGCACATACGAGGTTGATCGCTATTGTCCACATAAAAATGCGGATTTATTATCCAGAGTAAGTAGCGAAATTATTTATCTCTATTTGTTATTTGATTCAAGTTAAATCAATATTAAATGTATATCAATTTTGACAGGGAGCGATTGTTGGCAATAAATTGATTTGTACCAAGCATGAGTGGGAATATTCGTTGGATCAAGGAGGAAAATGTGCTCGTCATGGTGCCACGATTAATGCTTGCGCTGTAAATGATTGGTAAAAAAGTGCAAAACTGGTTTTTGCTTTTCTATTGATTCTTCCTATATGTAATATATTCCAATAATACTATTTTATGGAATTATCACCCTTCGATCCAAAATCTGAACCTTTAGCTTTAGCTTCTAGTTTCATAGGATTTTCTTATTACATCATTGTTACACTTATCTTTATTAGTTTAGATTGTGATTATCATTTACTTTTATAGTATCCCATTTGGAACTTGGTTTCCCTACATAGTATTCTTATAGTACGAATTGATGCCAAAAATAGAAATTTGATGATTGCCAAGGTTTTTTGAACTTGTATCATCAAAAGATAATTTTTATTGCTCATTAATATAACGAAAACCAGGCTTTTATTTTACATTGTCTTTTCTAAGCTCATAATGTCATAATTAACTACAAATTGTTCTGTATACGCCGCCCACATAAATAATGCCTTTTGACTAATTAATAACTAAGCCAATAACCACATACATAGCCTTCCAAATAAATAAATAAATAAAGGACTGAATTGTTTTATCAATTCATCAATTCATCAATTAATTCTCATCAAGCAACCGATAAATTATTTTTTTATAAAAAGGTGATTTTGATTAGGAGAAATCATTTCTCCGTCCACTCTCACGATTCATAGGTAGTATACTGTTTTTGAAAAGATAAGTTTTATTCTTACTATTGTTTCCCAAACACAAGCTTACAAAATTACACGTCTAATTGAAGATAGACGAGATATTTACTCTGTCGCTTATCAAATTTCCTCCGAGTAATTCTGCGTGATATCAAAAGAGAAAAAAAATGCAAAAACTTCAAATCAATTCGATGTTAACAATGATAAAAATGAGGTCAATCGACCTCTTATTTAATTATCTTTTATGCTCGATGATTATTTCAATGGTATTTTCCACGCCTGTAATGAAACGCGATGTTGGATCTGATGCGATTCAACAAGGACAAGATCATCGTAAGTATTTTGGGTGATTCAATTGGCTGGTTGAATACAGTTACATACTACTTTATGGCAAGGATGTTAATAATTAATACGATGTTTTCTTTTTCTAAAAGTCAGAAAAATCACGGTCCACACTGCAATTTATGGAATAATCTTGATTTCAATTGGCGTGCTTTATACATTTTTCGGGATAAAGTTTTACAGAGTTACCATGTTCTTTGTCGGTTTCTACATCGGAAGTTTGTATTCTCGTTCAAATATAGATGATCGATTTGTAGATATAATTTCCTTGGAATTTGATTAATTTTTTGGCTTTACTTTTAGGTATCCTCGCATGGGTTATTTTAACTAACGTTGAACCTGCCGATGGCTATGGCAAATCATCTGATACCATTTATCTGGTGATTACTCTGATTGCTGGACTCCTTGTAGGATCATTGCTTGTTTGTTGCTCTGACATAGCTATTTGGTTCTTGGGCGCACTCGGTGGTAAGTAATTATCATCTTCATCCTCACGCTAAAATAAAAAATATAGTTAATTCACCGATTCTTTTATCTTAAAGGCTATGCACTCGCTATCTTCCTCCTTTCGTGGGCTAACAATGGAGTAATTCATACAAGAGTTGGGCGAATAGTCTTCATAATAGGATTAACTGTCGCCGGCGTAATCCTAACTTTCCTATTCGAAAACGTCATCCTAATACTCAGCACTGCATTAATCGGCGCATACAGCATCATATTCGGCATCGACATGTTCGCAAATACAGGGTTCAGAGAAGCAGTACACGAATTCTTGGATGGAAATCACACGATTGTGTATAATACCGATACTAAAGTTTACTTGATGCTTGGCGGCGTACTTGGATTCTTTATTGTTGGCACAGCTTTTCAATGGAGGTTTCATCGTGGGGAATTTGGTAAACATCGTGCTGCGAAATCTTCAAAGACTTCTCCGGTATATTCTACTCCTCCTGAAAATAGTGAAAAGAAGAAGAAAAGTGGCTGGTCAATAAGGGTGTGAAGTTTGGGTTATTTGTTTTCTTTTATATTTTACGATCATAACTCTGTTCTCTTCTTTTCCTCTTATCTTCAACAAAAAATCGTTATCTTTATATTGATTTTTTGATTACGAAATAAAAACAGAAATGATTATTCTGCACATTTTATCTTGTATATAACGTGCATGTATATACAAATATTAAATATACTGTATGCATCTCGTATTTTATAATTGACGAGGGTGGTAAAATAGGATATAATTCGGTTTGCTCATATGTCACTATTGATTAATATTTTTTAAAATATATATTGGCAAAAAAACTAATGATCATGGCATGCCGCTAACTTTCTGACCTCTGCTTGAACAGATTTCCAATGACAACGCTTTGTGTCTTAAAACATTGTGGCTATATTTCAAAAGATAACTTTCTTTAATTTAAATGAAAAATTGAATACATTACAAAAATTAAGATTTTTCATGCTAAGGATTAATAAATAAAATTTTTCTTTCAAACCATATTTTTTGATTCGAGTTAATGAAATGTGAATTAAGGAGTTAAAAATTGGTGGAATAGCTTATTGACAAAGAGGAGACACTAGCCCAACCAATGTTTATTTTTGATTGACAGAAAACTATCTACATAAAATACCTATATTTAAACCCAGACTACCAATATACCAATCGACATACGAATGAATGAATGCAAGTGGGCAACTCAAATTTCTCGAATTGTGATATAAATACAAATCTTATAAATACGTACGATGACTATATATATGTCAATTACTAGAGATTAATCAATATTGGAATAAATCTCCGATGCGATACTTCGTCGTATCCTTTTTATACTCAAAAAGAGGATTAATTCGATTCTGTTGATTACAAGCCAAATTGTACGTTTTCCTAATTAATTTCGAAATAACGATTAGATATGATTAGATAAAATTTATAAAAATGATTAAAAGATTTAATACGTACCATTGCAACTTGAACAGATGAATCTTCTCGAGCACCAATTTCCCAGAATCGCGCGGTAGGAATACGATAAGCAATAGATCCAGGAGAATTGTGTTTCTTCTCATCACGATTATCTGCCAATGGCGGTGAGGATGGTAAAGAGATTGTGTAACGTCTATGCAAGTATGGTGAAGATAATGCTCCTTCTGCTGCAGCGTGTGATTCTGAAGCACGACGTTGATGATGATTAAACACAATTGGAGTTATTTGTTCCTTCTCATTAACAATATTATTATTATTATTGTTGTTGTTGTTGTTGTTGTTATTGTTGTTGTTATTGTTAATATTATTATTGGTGATTGAATTGGTAAGAAATGGTGGGAAAATATAAGAAGCGAAACTAGGAGACATTGAAAGTGGTGGACTAGAGCTCATGCTACCAATTGGGCTATTATTATCGTGGATAGAGACCGAGTTTGTGCGAATTCGAAGTTGTGGAATGCTCTGTTGTTCGACAATGGATGAGTTGAGATTGTTGTTATCCTGTTCGAAACTATTGTGAGCAGTCGAGAAACTTAAAAGTGAGATAATCGAAGTTGCCATGCTTGCGAGTAATTTTTTATCAGCAGGCGGTCAAAAAAAGTGAAAGGAACAAGGGAATATATAGAAATAAAAGTGAAAAAAAACTATGTACAGAATTGTGGATTTTTTACAAGTGTGTTTTGGGGGGCTTTTTATAAATGCGACAAATTTAAACGCGTGTCGCACAGTAGGGAAAAATATATATATATTCGTTTATTTATGTGTATATATACAAGTGATGATATAAAAAATGGTCTTGAACGTTATATAGTGGGCGGAGGAACGATTGTGGTTGTCAATTGACAAAACAAAGTCAAAGAATATGATATCGGTCGTAATAAAAAAGGTTTGATCGATGATGTATTTATTAGTTTCGTTTAATTGAAAGTAATAAGAGCAACGGAAAAAACCTTCAAGGAATGGAATATAAGTTGTAAATGAGAATACAAAAAGAATGTATTATTTGTTATTGATGTGCGAGATTATATATACGATTTTCCAGATGTGATATGACGGTATTATTTATTTATTTATTTTGTTCATGAAAGAGAAGTCAGCTGGCCATTTCTATTTTCTATCGAACAAAATGTGCATATAGACGCTACGTGCATATATGGTGAATGCATGCATGATACAGGAGTTTTTTCCCATGAATTATTTGGTGGGAAGTTTATTTTCTGTTGCTGTGTTTCGATTATTAGACATGAATGGCTTAGCTTTGTGTCATCTAAGTAATCTAAATTAAAAGAAAACGTTTCTCGAACATGAACATGTACATGTAACATCATCAATTGACCCATGGAACAAATCTAAACAAAAAATTCGTGCTTCTCTACGCATGTGATGGCATAATCTTATCGTTATCTCCCAAGTTTTCTATCATACGACGATGCAATTAATTGCATATACATTTGCAATGATGTAGGTGTAAAACGTTGAAGATAGGTTTGATGCCGGTACAGCACGCGAAATTCATTCTAACTAACTGCTTTAAACGCATTTTTTACACCTTTGAATACAGTGGTGTAGTTGCTCGAAAATAAATACACAACATATTAAATATACACAGAATGCACGCTAACTCCATTAAAGGAAAGTAAAAAAGTGGAGAAGTATCACAAAAAATTATTATTTATGCTTATCTGTTGTGTCACTATGTTATTCGGGATATCTACAGTGTGATTTTTTGGAATATCTATCATGGAAGATTTTTTGCTTTATTAAAATTAGTTGTTTTTTTTTGTTTCAAGCGAATATGGTATAATTTGCCGACAAACAAAAATTAACCCGATAAAGTGATAAAGTGGTAAAGCTTGGCCTAATCTCATTTTTACGGTTTAGTTTGTTAAAATGATCAAATTTGGAAGATAGAGAAGTTGCATTAGATTATTCGATGGTGGTGCACACTACGTATAATTTATTTTTTCTCGCACTGTTGAAAATTAGCCAATTACCAATTAACGATAACGAAAAAAAAGGTGATTTCTCACGCACAACAATCACGATTATTATTATTATTATTATTAAAAAAAATTACGATTATTATTGTTATCGTTATTACTGCTATGATATCATCACATTTAGACTGAACTTAAAAATATTTGAGCGCGTGGACAAGCAAGAAAAGAACAATGGTTAACCATTATCAAGTCTGCACGTGAGGGAACACTGCAAGATTTTGACTATAATCTTCAATTTCAGTATACAAAAATACTCTTGACATAGTGAATGTATCCGGGCTATTGGAGAAATTTTTCAAATTCGCTGTACAACTCACTCTCGATAAGAAATACTCGATACAAGAAATTCTTTATACAAGATATTTCAAGATCAATCTATTAAAACCTCTTGTTAAAGAAAGATTGTTTTTTAATTTTGCATATACATTTGATCGACGCAACGATATTAAAATCAAGTTTTAGTTGCTGTTACATAAAACCATAATTTATTGTCAATCAACATGATCAAATGAGTCATACATTATATAGGCAACCTTGCATGAAAACTAACTGTAGAGAAAATGAATCAAAATAAACGTGGAAAAACACGGAGTTTTCGCAAGAAAGATTCAGACGATGAAGATATTTCAGTTTCCACTCCAGGTAATTATACAATAACAAATAATCTTAGTAAGAATATTATTGATTCAACTTATAAACCATATTTTTTCTGCATGTATATTTATTTATTTATTTGAAGTGGCCGATGGCCAAGTTCCACAACAAGAATTACCTGCGAATTCTACTAATACAAGTAGTATTCCCCATTTGGGACAAACGACAAAATTGCACAAGAAAAAAGCAAAGGTTAATAAGCCAAAACTAGCACTGAGTTTTGAAGAGGTAATGAAAATTTTCATTTTGCATAGAGTCAAAACTCGATATATGATATATGAATCATTATATCGAGAAATCTTATGAGAAGTTGTCATGAGATTTTTAATTAGTCATTGTTTTAACTGTAATCTATTTTGTTTTGGGGATAAAAACGAATCGATGAATTGCTTAGGAGGAAGAAACTGAAGTTTTCAAACTCACTAAAAGTGTGGCAAGCCGTAAAATGGCACAAAAGAAATCAAAAACTATTTATTTGGATCAGTTGAGTAAATAAATAATTAATAAATCAAAAGTGTTGATCCTTATTCGGTATTAAATCAAATACATCTTTTCAATTAAGAGATTCACTTCCGCAAAATTTGGCTCAAGCAACGATTTCATCTTCATCGATTTCATACACAAAAGAGATCTTGTCAGAATTACGAGCGAGTACACGTGCACCACCGCCCTCTTCTTTTGAACCTCAAGAATTTGATGGCAAGTCAATTTTAATAAAAAACTTAGTCAAATAAATGAAAAGAAAACTAATTGAAAATTTGTTATAGATTTTTCATCAAAAATACCTGACGCAAATGCTATTCACGCAGCAAAGAAAAAAAGAGAGATGCTAAGACAGAGAGGAGCAACAGTAGAAGCAGCCCCTGAGTATATTTCTTTGTCCGAGGAAACTGACGTGCGTGTTACACAGTCATGCTCTTTATAGTGGATTAATATCTAAGTTAACTATAATAAATTCTGCTCGATACACTATAAAGAGAGTCACTGAGTATTTTGATTTTATCCTTCTTAATGATAAAGACAGTTTAACTTATATTTTAGCTCATATTTTTTTTCAGGTAGTCCCGTCGTCAAGTAAAAAAAATCCTGAGTCAAGATTAGTACGTGAAGAGGATGAAATTGGCGACACTGATGAAGGTTTGTCATGATAAAAATATGTGTTATTAAGTTATCTCTTTTCTTTGTTAAAATTATATATTTTGTTAATTTGCTCAGAATTAGAACAATACGTGGATGAGAAAGTTGCGTTAAGTAAAAAGGCAAAAAAAGAAGAACGGTTAAAGAAAAAAGCTGGGATTAAACAAATGATTATAGATGCGTGAGTAAAATCATTAAATATTATTACTAAGGTAACTAATTACTTCTATTTTTTTTAGAGAAGGCGAAGAAGACGAAGAATTATTGCAATGGGAAAATGAAGCCATCAAAAAGGGAGCGAATTTGGCTTCTAGATCTTCGACTAGACCAATCAAGAAACCAAAACCATTAACGACTGCATCAAGTAATATATGTATTCATTTATTGTTATTAGCTTATGATATGTTTGTGATCCCACTTTTACTAATATATTATTATTATTATTATAGTACCGATCAATCTTCCGATACCAAGTTTTTTAGAAGTCGAGTCGAGACTTACACAAGAATTGGATAATTTACGAGACTTGTACAAAAATCATCAAATGGAATTAATGCAGCTCAAGCGAGATTTCCATGATAATGTGGAAACCAGTGAAAATTATGTATCTGAATTGCAGCGAGCAAAAAAGCAATATACTTATTTCCAGGAGCTTAAAACATTTATTGAAGATTTGGTAGAGTTCTTAGATACAAAGGTATAATTGGATATATTTGTTTTTATCAAATTAAAGAAAATGAGCTGAATTGCTTTATTAATTATTATTTTTAGTTTTCTATTCTAGAAGAAAATGAAGAAGCTTTTCTTTCCTGCTTATTTGAAGCGACAGATATAATAATAAAGAGACGGTTGCAAGAGGATTCTGATGATCTAGCATTTCTCTTTGGAAAAAGTAAACTTTAATGATCTCTTATTGAATAGGTTTTTTTAAAATAAAATAATATTGATTGTCTTGCTTTTTGCACAAAAGCCGATGACACGCAAATATATCGGCAACAAGTACGTGAGATTAGAAAACGGACACTCGTAAAAAATATGAGTATAGAGGAAGAAGAGGGTTTATCTACGGATGACGAACTTTTAGAAACCGAAAAAAACGAAATCCTATCCAAAATTGGTATTTTAATTAATCTTTCTATATTTTCTCATTATGAATAAAGAGTCGTATTTGATAAATTGTTATCTCTTTGATATACAGGATTAATCTCTGAACAGCATACAGAACTATTTAATGATGTGAGAGAAGAGTTCAAATCAATTTCTTTAATAAAGTCAAAATTTGAAGAATGGAAATCGGAGTATCGTGAAGAATACCTTAAAGCTTACGGGGGATTAAGCTTGCCTGGCGTTTTTGAATTTTATATAAGATATGAATTACTTTTATGGGATCCATTTAAGGCACAGTATACTTTCCATTAATGTTGAATTTCTCTGGCTGACTGGTTTCGAAACTTCTAAACTAGCTTCGAAATTCTAATTAAATTAGTTTCGAAACCCTAACCTAACCTTGATTTTTTGAGTTTCGGAGGGCAACACTACTTTCCATATACATTTCCAATATATATTTATTAAATTACATTTTTATTTTACGTACTCGCATGTAAACATATATAAAATAAATAGACACCATATAACCAGCTGAACCAAATGAAATGGTATCAAATCCTGTCAGATTATGGTGTTACTGAAATGCAACAAATAGACAACGATGATGATGACATCCGGCTTCTAGGAAAACTTGTGGATAAGATCATTATTCCAAAGCTCTCTCGTATGGCAAACATATTAAATCCATTTTCCAGCAAACAGATGAAGGCATCAGTTGAACTAATTGATCAAGTGGTACTTTCAAGCAGTGGTGGTAAAGACTCGCAAAGATTCAAGGTATAAAAATAATCTAAACGGGCTCGATACATATTCATATTATTAAACTAAATAGTTAATGAAATTTTTATTTAAAGGATTTGATCTCATCATTTACTGATCGGCTCACAAGTATTGTAAATTCAATCGAATATGATACCCTGTCACTGGGTAAAATATCTCTTTTAGAATCTATTGCATTTTACAGAAATCGATATTTTTGGAGAAATTTCAAGGTTTACTTTTTTTTCATATCCATGATTATATTTTTTGCAACCGAATTAAGCATTAGTTATATTCATGTATATTTCTTGAATTATATATATATATATATTGAATAGTTACTTGCAAACCTCCTTTTATGGCGAACACTCTTGCCGCCTGAAAATCTTCGTTCTTTAATAGATCAGCTCCTCGATCGATGTTTACTTCCTCTTCTCTCAACTGGTGGCGTCTCGGATAATGATAAATACAGAAAGGTATAAAAACAGATCTGTTTTTTCCTTTTTTGATTAAATCATTTATTTAGATTTCAATAAATTTATTAGATATTGGAACTTGTTCCTGGCGAATGGATGTCTCAATACCTTTTAGAAAAAATAGCACGTGGTGCTGTAGGCTTTTGAATAATCCTTTTAGGAAATAAAGGTTAGACGCTTTGGCGGAAGAAATAAGAAATAAATTTCATGCGTCTTATGTGTCTTTCACTTCTTGACGACACCATCTTATGCTGAGATTATGAACATGTCATAAGAGAAGGATATGTCTTAGATAATCTATTCGTAATTACTATACTCGGAACGAAATGAAAATGAACATTTAAGCACAATATATTTATTTAATTGCATTACTTTAGATAGATAGATAGATGGATGGATGGATGGATGCTTTGTTTTATATCTTTGAATTGGTCGAAGAGAATTTATTAATTGCAGGTCCTAGAAGGTGGGTTAATAAATTTTATCACCAGTTATACAGTATTTTGTCTTGCTTTTCATTAAATCATACTGTTCTTTATAGGTGTTTATTATACAAATCAAGAATTTTATGGTTTGAATTGAACACGGAATTATTGATTCTTTTGTAACTGATAGCGCTTTTTATTATTAAATACTAAATAATTAACGTATGTTGTAATGACATTTGAAATATAATGATATTAGAGGTGCCAAGATATTCGAGTCTCGTAAGCTTACAAATTGGTAATAGGTAATAATAGGTAATATTACCATTTTACAATAATATCTTATCTTATACTGGTTTTTGATCAAGATTATTGCATATGGTTTAGAGATAGTGTGGTCCATAATATTAATCTTGCAATAAACAAAAAAATTAAAATCACATAACTTCCCATTTGAAAATTATAATTTCGAATATTTCCTCCTCCCTATTAAAAAAAATACTATAAGGAGAATTATCGTAATCAAAAAGAGAGTATGAATAGAATCATGAGATTTCTTTGTTTTTTGCTATTCTCATTTGAGAACCCTAAAAAGGACATAGTACTCGTTACACCAGTGTTTGTTTGAAACAAGTTTAATTCCAAAAAAATTAGATAATATCCGCAGACTTCCATATCACATTCATATTCTTTTTATTCGAAACGTTGATTTCCCCTCAGTAAAGGTGTTTGTGCTTAAATAACGTGTATGTGCGCGACGGAAAATTTATCCATTTGTGGAATGAATTTCCTAATTTCCTAATAAAGTTGAATGTCATTAAAATATGAGCAATCTTGTGAAAATCGAAAGAACAATGATTGCATGTCTCACAACCTGCATTTACCATATTAATTTATCTATATAAAGATTCGATTACTTGAATCCATTGTATCTGATTTAAAATTTTAATTCCATTTTCCGATTTCATGTGAATTGTTTTAATTGTAAAACTTTGACTAATTTTTATATTAAAAAAAAAAGCTCTCAAGAAACAGACGAATTCCCAAAAATAAAAAAAGTATTTTTTGTTGAGTATTTCTGGGCGGCCATTTTTGGGCTCGAAGTAACTTCTCCAACAGTTATGCGACTATATCATAATATTTCTTTTTTCGCAGTTTTATACCTTTTTTGGATTTGATCTTTAATCGAATTGCACACGCGATAATGACATCCTGTTTCACATTAAAAAGATTTTCTGTCGAGAGTTTCACGTTTAAATATTGCCATTGTTTTATTGTTACGAGTCCGGTACTTTCATGAAGAGCACAATTAACTCCACAGTAATAATAATAACGACGTTATTTTTCGTAGTGCTATAATTGGATTTCATGTTTTACTCTACAGACAATATGTCTATAACGAATGGATTAAACTTACTTCCTGTGGCTAAACTTTTCAAGTGACAGAGTCAAGTGACTTGAAATTATTCTCGCCGTTAAACATCGGTATAACGATATGATCGAGATAATTAGTAGAAATATCGTTCTATCAAGATTTCGTTACTTAATTAAGGATCATAGTGATTATTATTACGTTAAACTGCTCAAAATGAATCTTTTTTGAAATAGATTTTCTAATCCGGAAAACACAAAGTTCGGTGTGGACGAACGCGTGTCTATCTCCGTATTTATGTACTATAAATAAACAAGAAATTCGGCGCGAGTGCCACTGAATTTATGAAAAGATTTTTTCTACATGGAAAAGAAGAAATTCAAATCCTGACTGACATGGGAAATCCATTTTGAGAGTATGAATGAAAAAAAGAGAAAGAATACAATATAGCATATCATTTACTATTATACTAATCATACTTAACACATGACGAGTGTATACCTCTCATAGATCGAGTATCCCGAGTAAGGAAGCATGAATTCCTCTAAAGCGTGTTTTACAATACTTTCTACATGATATGCAGGCATCCATCTATTTATGCATTGAACGTCATTCACTCTAATTTTTTTAAGTTTCCCGACTTAAAAAATATACATGTATATTTATATAGACAGAATAATATTTTTTATTAGGACCATGCATGCAGGCATTCTAAAAAAAAAAAGCCTGTGCTAATTTCTAAATAAACTCTTTTAAATAGATTTTTTTATTTTATATGTTATACTACACAAAATTCTTTTTACTTTTATGGAAAGTCTCGATATTTCGGATACGATGATAATGTTGATAATTATTATTATATGCCAAATACCTTGAATAATGGTGAAAATATATATATCCAACCGTTACCCATTTTCCTTCGATGCCACTTTACTGACAAAGCTTGGTCAATAATTAACGTTATATACATTTTCTTTCTACAATAATTATTTACTATTGACCATTACTAGTAATTAATATATTATTGTTATCAAAATCTTGGGCGTGTATGTATATAACAACAATTATTACTCTTTATATCATAAGTTCCTGTGTAAGAAAGAAAACCAAGCAGTCAAAAAAAAAAACGCATATAATTCCATACATATATATACACATACACACAGATACACACAGATACACACATTCATTCATTCATTCATTTATCTACCCACTTACTATTCTCTTAATTTCTCACTACTCACTTGCTGCCTACGTATACATAAAAAAATAAATAAATAAATATAAACACGTCTGTATGAAATGTGTTGTCATTTATACAAAGTTACCGATTTGCACCTATCTCTTTGGGATGAAGGTCTTTCATCACTTTCTCCAAGAGTTATTACGAATCCCATCACCGCTTTTGAAACCTTGAACCATTCAAAAACCACCTCTACCACTTCTGTAGTTAAAGTGCCAGCAAATATGGCTGCTGCTGCCGCTAATATTCCGGATTTTGTGAAAAAATTATACAGGTAAGAATCAATTAATTAATTAATCGATTTGACGTGTCACTATTAACTTTAAAAAGAAACACAAAATAATTTCTCTAGTCACATTTCTGTAAAAATTGATAAAAAATGTAAATTTCCATAGATGCTCAACAACTGAATAATATTTTCCCTTATCACCTTTTTGCTTATTGTCATACAGAATGCTCGAAGACAAATCTTACGCAAATATCGTCTCTTGGGGAATATCCGGGGACACATTTGTGGTTCATGATCCGACAGAATTTGCAAAATTAATTCTTCCGAGGCATTTTAAACACAATAATTTCGCAAGCTTTGTAAGACAACTCAACAAATATGATTTTCATAAAATAAAAACAAATGATGACGGCTCAAGACCTTATGGTGAACAGGTAAACAAAATAAACGAAAATTAAACGTCAAATTATTAAAATACAATGTCGAAACCAGTTTTTTGTTTCCCCGTGTAAGAAAAATGATCTACAAGTCTCGACTTTTTTAATAGGCGTGGGAATTTCAGCATCCAAAATTTCAGTGTAATCGACGTGATCTGCTTGAAGAAATCAAGGTTTTTTTTTTCCTTTCCATTAATTTCTCGTTCAATATCATGAAAATTAAAAAATACTTTGTCAAAATAATAGCGAAAAACGCCAATTATTCGCCAAAAGCCTTCTACAGCGGTCTCTGGTGCTAGCAGTTCAACCGCCCAAGTACGTGGTGGAAAGCGACAAGGTTTACATTCAAAAGTCGACTCACTCGTAGAGCTTCAGAGCGAGATGTCAAGTTACTTGGAGACTTTAAACAAGAACTATCATACAGTCATGGACGAAATTCGCAATTTTCGAAGCAATCTTGCTGCGCAAGATGATTTAATGCAGAACTTAGTTCATTTTTTAGCACAGCACAGTCAAGGCAATGTATCATCATCAAACACGAACTTTTCAACATTAATTCATCCAAATAATAAATATTTTCGATCTAACCGCTAAAATAATTTGATTAATGGGTGTCTGTTTACTTAATGTTTGTAATTAATAATTAATAATTAAATATTTCGGATTTATGCAGAACGAAACCCGGAATTTGAAGAAACCATCAGGAATTTCACTGATTTATCATCATCAACAACTGTAACCGCATTTAATACCAACGCTTCATTTATCCCTCACTTTGATCAACAACCACAACAACCACATCATCATCATAATCATCATCATCATCATCATCATCATGATGGACAATCTTCTTCAGCAAATACTAATAATAATTCACAAGATAATTTTTCAGTACCTTTCACCTTATCAGAAAACCCTGAAAATTTTTCACGTGCCACACCATTTTATCCATCAAGACACACCCATACATCTTCAAATATACCTGCTGCATCTGCTCCTGAAACTGTATCTACAATAACAGCCACCACATCCACAACCATGTTACCCTCTTCAAATTCCACACTAGGTCCTTCTAACCTAATCACTTCCTCCTCATCCTCCCAATCGTTAAATCTCAGAGACAATAGTGAATCACAACGAATTATGTCTTCATCTACTTCAGAGGTTAATCGATCAAACTTTACCAATGTTCCAGGGAATTATCTTCCACAATCTCTAGTTAATAATCAAGATTCTGTCCCCCCTCATCACCATCATCAGTTCTCATCTACATCATCACTAGACTTCAATAATCCTTCTTCCGTGAATGATACAGATAACAACCTAACATTATTCACTATAAATCAACTTTCCTTATCCCCGTCCACTCCAGCTCGCCAATTCTCTTCCGCTACATCTACTCATCAACATCATCCTTCAAATTCGATTATAACAGCTACCTCTGAAAATACAACCTCCACATCTATTCCATATGGAAGAACTATCACAATAACGTCATCATCTTCTCAACTACAATCTGAAGACAACAATACTAACAATAATCAAATTTATATGAATCAAGGATTGTCATCATCCTCGGTAAACTTTGATCGAAATCATTCTTGGCCGACACCACCGAAACTTTTGGTGGTCGAAGACGAAAATACAAATAGAGATTTTATGACGAATTTATTACATCTCATTGGATGTCACTATGACATTGTTATAGATGGGGTTACGGCTATAAACAAAATAAATGAAACAAAATACGATCTAATTTTTATGGTAAGAAATTAATTAAATTTTTTTTCATTGATGCATATTATATTAATTAAGTGATAATTTTAATTTTATATTTTTGATACCCATTAAAAAGGATTTAATGATGCCGAATTTAGACGTATTGAATGTATTACAGCAAATTCGAAGTATCGATAATAAAACACCTATTGTAAGCATGACTGAAAATCCACCCGAGAACGATTTTTTAGTAACCGAACAATATGGAATAAATGATATCCTCGGAAAACCTTATTCCAGAGAAGGGATATATGCTATTCTAGATAAATATTGTGGTCATCTGAAAGGATCTCCTCTTGAAGGGGATCAAAATATGAATAGTCACATTGATGATTAGATGATTGTGCATCCGCATCTCGATTTAAGCAATAATCATAGTAACACGGGAGAATTTAGCGAGAGGATTGTCGGGAAAATTGAAAATAGTAATAATGGAAATTATACTGGCGACAGCAATTTACATATTGAAAAAAATGATGATAATGACGACGACAATGATCCAAAAAACCCATCGGAATCTATAGACCATGAAACTTTTTGCTGAGAATGACTAGCGGCACATCAGTGTCAAGTTGATCAAGATCATGGTTCGCTCGCCATCGATAGAATACACGATTCACAAGATGATGCAGAAGGAAAGGGATGATGTAATTTTTTTAGTTCGATTGACTCTTATTTTTTTTCTTTGTTTTTTTTTATTAATTTTATAAGCTAATCTTGTATATAGAGAAACAATTTATTTCATCATCTTTTCATTTAGAGTTTTTTTGCATTCTATCTTAAAAATTTAATTATAACTTTTACCGCCAACCTGTTAATTCAAGAATCATTCAATGATTGATTTTTTAGCAATGCTATTGAATTTGCCGATGTTAATAATAAATAGGATTGCTAAACATTTAATAAGAATATATACTCTCAAGAGTATTCGAAGATTCATGAAAATTATCAAACAGAATTAAATAGTTACATTGTTTTGTTTTGTTTTGTTTTGTGTATTGCTATTATTATTATCCAGGCAATAATAATTTTAATATTCAATATTAAAATATAATATGATTGAAAGAGAAAAACAAATATTTGTAATAATAGGAATCAAAGATGATTAGTATTTGATTCGTTTCTTTTTTTTTTTTGAAATTATCATCTCAACCTTTAAATGTGTCGATAAGAATACTCCACACAACTACAACTACAAATACTATTATCACTCTATTAATTATCGGAGAATAATGAAAAGTCATTTATTTAAAAAGTCAATTACCATTCACTGCCATTAATTTATTGACGATATTACAAACCCAAGTCCAGCAAGCCGGCTATACGTCTTCATTCTGTCCTCAAAATCAAGTGAACTCCACTATCACTCCACACTGGATCACTCAATTCGCCGACTTCAAGCTTAAAAGCAGCTTCCTCAAAGCTTGGCTGCATTTGTCCTTTTCCAAAGTGCCCGAGATCTCCTCCACGTTTACCACTAGAACAATCAGATTCGTTCTTGGCTAACTCGGCTAAGGTGGTCTCATCAGATTTAATTCGTAATCGATAACTTTCAATCAGCTCCAGCGCTTCTTCTTTTGTGCGTGTGATAGTAGCCTTGAAAATGCAGCAAAAGGAAATCATGAGAAAAACACGTGTATAATAATGCTTGTGGAACATATTATTCTCGAATTCATATATATATATGTATTTAATCCAACTCATAATTCATACTTGTTTCCAAGAACTAGGTCGTCTGCTTTCTTTATGCTTAACCAGCAGGTGACTAGCACGTATTTGTTGCTGTTGCACATTACCGCCAACCTGCTCAAGGTTTTCGTAATTTTTAATCTTTTTTGGATCAACTCCTTCGGGAATTTCCCAGGTACTTGCTTTGGTCAATCGATTGTAATAATATGGCAGTTTACGTGACCTAGAGATACGTTGTTCCCACTCAGAAGCGGTATCATCGTCCGTTGCCGCATTTGCTTCTTCAGTAGTGGTATTAGAAGTTGTGGTTGTGATTATGTCTTTGGTTGTGGTTGTGCTATCCTCAGTTTTATTTTCGGTACTTGTGGGTATATTTTCTTCAGATGTAGTAATATCGATTTCTGCTTCAGGATTAGTAGTAGCCTATGAAACCACAAAAAAGTCCAAGAGTCACAGTAATTTTAGATCTCAAGTCACTTCGGAATTTGATAGTTAGCAGATATAAAAACGAACCGGTAGAAATGAAGACACTACTTACCATTTTGACGCGCAGTTATAGTAGTATCTAAGGCGAAGCACAACCTATTATATCTATAAATTTGTGTATTGGTCAAAAAAAATTGTAAGACGCCACAATATAATTGGTTGAAGCACTATAAATTAAATTCACATGATAAATGATTTGCATGATGGGAATTTAAAAATTTCAGCCCAATCAGAATAGAAATCCTGCTAGAGTTAAAGTTAGTATTGGAAAATAGATCTATTATCTATTATTAACTATAAAAAAAATTTTTATAATTATAGTGCCATGGTCCCATTTACTAAGAGTACAAGCTTAGGATAACGAGTTTTAAAATTCTTAAGATTATATTTTCAGTTTTCACTATTATTAAATTTGGAATTTTGTATTATTTTATATAATTATTTAATTTGAAATATAATTTTTTTGTCATTTCAAAATCTGCAATTGTTATATAGTTAAATATATTTTTTAATATTTAATATGAAATAAAATTTTGTCAGTATGTAAATATATCTATTAAATATCTTTAGCTAAAAATATTATTTTAAATAAATATTTAATTTAAAAATTGATATTGTTTTTGTTATGAATTTATATTTGAGTATTATATAAATTAATTAATATTATTATTTCAAAATTAATTGTAAACTTAATGAATTTTTACTGAATCACAAATTAATAAATATTATTAATATTTGTATTATATTTTTATTTTAATTTTTAAGCTTTAAACAAATTAAATTAATATATTATATTAACAAAATATAATAAAAATACAAAAAATGCAGATTTTTTTCTTTATATAAAAGTTTTTAATTTTATTAATAAATATTTTTAATTTTATATTAAAATAAAAATAATATTATATATTTTAATAT
>CAJVPL010000073.1:0-47200 GCA_910591945.1 Ambispora gerdemannii
TAACTGGTACATAATGAAAGTACAAAAGGCGACGATTTAAACTTTTCTAAGGTGAAAAAGCAGTTTAATATAAGCGTGGTGGAGTTTTCTTGCCTCAAAATTTTGGTTTCACACATTACACAAACACAAATTCATATCAAAATCATTGACATGGAAATGTCTTGTGACTGATCAGAACAAGCAGAAATAACCATAATGAATAATCTATTCTTTTGGATATTGTTATGATATGAATATTTAGTTCTTATTTAGTTCTTATTTATTGGTTAATTCATATTATAAATTTAATTGGATAATATTTTATTATATTTTATTGGTTAATTTTATATTTATATTTTATTGGATAGTTATTAAAGATAGTTATTATTTTATTGGACAATTATATATTAGATATTATTGGTTTTTAAATTTATTTATTGATCTATATAATCAAATTTGATTGATATTAATGATAAAATTTATGTGATATTAAAATAAGCAAGTGATGTATAATCAAAAAGTGAGCACTTTTTGTAACCTTAATATCAATCAAAAATAGCTTTAATATTTGAAAATTGAGTAATAATAACTTATATAAATATAGCTTATATCTTAGCTTAAATTAATAGTTTAGCTTAGCTCTTAGATTTAATAGTTCTCAGGATCTCAAGAATAATAAATAATAATTAAAAACATATAATAAATTAATAATAAATTCATTTAATAATAAAATTATACTTTATTATTATTGAATTATAATCTTATAATGAAATTACATATTTATTACATAAAATTCTTTAATTAAATATTATTATTAAAAATTTCAGATCTTATTCTAGCTGATTATGTCATGAACATATTGTTATCTTCCTTTAGATTTATTTATAATTATAGTTTAATGCTTGATGCATTATATAGATTTGATTATATTATACTCTCCTATCTGTCATTCTTAATAAACTTTACTATAATTATCCTGGTCAAATAACTTATTATAATGTTATTAAGCACTTACCAACTCTCTCAAGAACTTATATAAAATGATAATAATTTTTTTTGGTGTCTTTCTGTAGACGAAATGTGATTTTTTACCTCTTATTATCAAGAAGAAAAGAAGTTATTGCCAAAGAAAGTAATTAAATAAAGAGAAAACTATAATAATTACAAATATGGTGACATCATCAAAAAGTCATATGAGATTACATTTCACGTGTCATAATCAATCAATCAAAATTTGGAATTATCAAAAAGCTTAAATTTGGTATCTAAAGCATTATAAATATTACGTTACAAAATTTCAGTCAAAATTATGAATTACATGATATTAGTCACATCATTAGCCACCAGTCAATTAAATTATATATAAACAAAGTTATATGATCAATGAGTGAAATTTGAAAACACACACTTTATTAAATAATGACTTCTTTAAAGAAAAATAGAAGCCGTAAAGTCTTCCAAACGACCAAACAAAGTGAAAAATAGAATAAATAAGGTCTTCATACAGCACACACAACAATAATAACTGTATTAGTTAATCAATGATAATTTTGTTAACAATTGTATTTTAAAATATAAATTAATATAAAATAAAAAGTATTTATTAAATTTTCAATATAAAAAAAATAATTTTGATTTTTATAAATAAAATAGAAATTTGAAACTAAAATTTTAATTTTCTACTTATTAATATTATAATGAAATATTATCTAAAAAAATAAAACTTATTTTTTGTTACAAAGTATTATATATATCTTTACGAAATAAATTTATTATTAATAAATATTATTTAATTGAAATCATAAAAAATTCAAAACAAAATTGTGATTATTATACAAAACAATTATTATTTGAAAAAAAACTATAATTTTTATAAAATTAACACACAATATTAACAATTTGAATAATTTCTCTTAATAATATTTGTGTTTATTAAATTTACAACCAAATAAGTAAATAAGTAAATTATAAGCTGTTGTTGAATATACAAATTAAATTTTTTAGAATAATAAAATTCCAAATTGGTAACAAAAAAATTATACTAATCATAATCAAAAATAAAGTATTTTAATACAAAAAAAACTCGCATAAAATGAATAAAGTCCATATCCAACCCAATGAAAAAAATTATTTAAATACAAAAAAGAGAATTGATAGTCTTTGATTCACAATTAGCTAAATAGCAATAATAATAATAATAATAATAATAATAATAATAATAATAATAATAATAATAAATAGCTATTAATAAAAGTCAAAAAGAAAATTTCAAAATTATTTCGAGGCACCCAATATTTGAATACACATCTGTAACGCTTTCGAAACGAGTTCAGGATCAGTAATAATTGTATCCAGCACCTTGGAATATGCACCGACTTTTTTAAGAGCTAATGTCGAGATGGCATTCTAAATAAAGTTGAACTCGATTAATTGATTGATTATTTGAATGCATAATAAAATCAATTTGAATATAAAATTATTACATACCTCAATTCGAGTAATTAAACTTTCAGTTATCCGTAATAATTCTTCGTCATCAGCATTATCTTTTACATGAAAAGTTAAAAGACCAGTTAAATAGTCAGTTCTTGAATTTCGCGTCCTACGAGTATTCACATAGCCCGATGCTACACGTTCCAATCGTAGGCATAAGTATCCGAGAGCACGAATAGACGATGGATCAAGAATTTGAGTTGATGGTTCGTATATTTTCTGTATTAAATAAATAAAGTTTGTAAATTAGTAAATCCACTTTTTAATATTAAAAAACACAATAATCAACCTCTGGTGTAATCACGGAGCTTCTTTGGTTTGCTTTTTTTTGATCTTCTTCCAAACGACCTTTTAGAGGTTCAGGATAAATCTAAAGGAATTAAACCGTTTGTCTTATGAGATGCCAACGTTATATATGAATGAATACTTGGATACAGACGTGTAAATATATTAGTACTTACCAATGATAATTCTTCGGGATTTTCTAAACCTTTTAGTTTGGTTTCACCGATTTTTCTTACGACAAAACCCATTTTTCTTAATGAGAGTATAGTTTTGTCTATACCACTATTGCTGCTAAGACTTGGTGGTCCCTCAACCCGACCATTTGACTCAAGTGCTGCGGCAGCTGCAGCTGCGACTTCATATTCTCCCTCAGCATCTTGACTATTCTTTCGACTTGTTCCCATCGTCGGATCATTGTCTATCATTGCCTCTAATAGGCGTATCTCACTCTCAACATCAGCACTAACACAAATTTGACCACCATCAGCCGCGTTACATATTCTTGCAGCTCTATTGACCATTGGTCCAAAGTAGTCCATTCTTTTCGTTATTGGATCAATTTCGCATACTGGTGAACCCCAATGAATTCCCATTCGTACACTTAATCCACGATATATTAAGTCCGAATCGTGTCCACCATAAACCTCTTTACCATCCACCAATTCCAAAAGTTCATTCGGCCAATCGGCTCGTAATAATTGCATTTGTACCGTGAAACACCATAATAATGCAGACGACACAGTGGGAAAAGAAACCATGAAAGCGTCACCTTCGGTTTTCACTTCATAACCACCAATGTTACGTAATTGTCTACGCATAATTGAATTATGTGATTTGATTGCGTGTCGCATTGCAATTGGTATTGTCTCCCATAAGAACGTAGAATTTTTAATATCGGTAAAAACTAAAGCTATTTTTCCGGTCGGTGGTTCAATCTCTTTTTGCAATCGTGCTATTGTTGAGTCACTCGGTTTGTCTTCATCTCGACGACGAGCACGAATATAATAAGTATTTCCTACAATGTTATTTGAATTGTCGGTTCCTTTAGATTCCCATTTTCTTGTTCCTCTTCCGAAGATATCTTCTACTCCAACTATCATCACCATAATGCTATCCTCGGCACCATAAGCGATGGCAAAATCACGTAGCTTTTGAGCAGCGCGCATCAAATCTCCTCGTTCTGTGTATTCATTATATGCAATGTCCACTGCAGTCTGATAAGATATTCGATCCCATAATCCACGGGTGGCTATTATAATAAATTCATCTTGTTCTTCAAGATGAACAATTTCAACAGTTGGATTTGCATTAATAGCAGGTATCAGATGAAAATGCCCGAATGAACGTGACACTTCTAATTCCCCATTAACTAAACGTTTGTGGGAAATAAATCCGCCAGCATTTCGAATCCTTGCTATTTCCGATGGTGTCATTGGTGAATGTTTTTGTGCAATTGGTGATGCATTTCCCCTGTTACGAGATATTACAGCAACAATATCACCGACGTTCGCCACATACAATGTTGTGCCTTTTATATACGCGATTAAACCAGAAGCACCGGATTTATTGTCGTCGATACCGAGATTTGAAGCCGCATTTTTTTCACGTTGAAAATCTAAATTCATCTCTAAATTGGAGTTGAAGACTTTAGCACCGAGTTCTTTATTTAAACTCAAGAAAGAACGACGTAAAGCCGATTCAATTGTATCATTATTATCTCTTAATTTTTTCAGTTCCGAACTGAAATGGAATGGGAACCAATCATGTAAATATTTAGTGACTCGACCTCCTTGATTACTACCGACACGACTATCAAACAATCCAAATAGGCATTCATCCTCTCGATTATTAAATTTTGGGACTACGGCTTCCCAGGTGGATAAATGCTCTAATTGTCCTAATGTGTCGGCCATTCCATATGCCATTGAATTCACTTCTGAGCCAGAAGTACGAACTCGTCTGTCTTCTGAATCATCAGGCACCGAGAGATTCAATAGAGTGACATCCATTAAGCCCAAAACACGTAATCGTGATAATGAATCAAACGCGGCCAAGTTTCTGTCTTGCATCTTCTTGACTTCGTGTAAATGATTTGGCTTTATTTCAAACCGTTTATTTCCCGATAAATTAAGATATTTCAATTCGATATTCCAATTCCTATACAATTAATGATTTAAATTATTGAGAATGATTTAAAATAATCATTTTTTTTCTTTCGTCAATACTCACCAATTCCAATCAAATTGCCAGTTCGCAATATTATATTTTAATGCATTACTGCCAACATCCAACACTAGCAATTTTCGTATTTTACTTAATTCAGCTGGTAATGTCTGTAGTTTATTCCCGTTCACGTGCAACACTCGAAGACTTGTCAATTGATCGATTTCATCGGGTAATGCACCAAATTCATTGCCACTTAAATATAACTCGGTAAGATGACTACTCATGAGACTACATTTCGGAAATTCATCCAGATAATTGAATGCCAAATTCAAAATACGGAGTTCTGTAAATACCGATATCACAGCAAATACATCATTTCTCAATTGATTATCTCCAAGAAACAGGGCACGTAAAGAACTTGCTAATGGTGGTCCACTCTTAGCCGACGAATCAACATGACTGCTATTACTAAGTGTGCAGAGAGTAGTCGTGCTAGCATTTATTGTTCCAAATGTTGGTGCAACTAATGTAACTGTTGATGGTGATAGTGGAATTGTAGATGTAGATGTAATTTCCATATACGGTGATGGAAAATATTTCAATAAATTACTACTAGCATTAAATGACACTAAATTTTGACACAGCCAAATTTCTTTTGGCAATTTTGATATGTTATTGATGTGCACGTCAAGTGAATGCAGGGAACATAATCGTCCAATTTCTGGCGGTAATTCAGTTAAAAGATTATTTGTACAATTGAAATGTATTAGTCGTTGTAGTGTACTTATTGTAGAAGGCAACGAAACCAATTGATTATAACATAATTCAAGTCGTTCTACTACTAATAAATGTTCGAATAGTGTATCCGGAAGTGTTGTGAGTTTTGAATGTGTTAGACAAAGCGTCGTGAGCGTCAAGCCGGTTCCCATTAACGAGAATTGTGTGAGATGATTTCGTGATAAATATAATTCTTGCAAAGAATTCGCCGATATATCAACAATACTAACGCTGTTTGATTCCACGTATAACTGTTGTAAACGTGGGCAGTTCGATAGCACTTCAATGTTGTGTATCATATTGTGACATAAATTAAGATAACGGAGTTTGACTAGTTTTGCGAATGAAGCTGGCAATGCACCAGTTATTTGATTCCCAACAACAAGAAGACATTCGAGCGAGCTCAGATTTCCGATTTCTTCCGGTATCAAACCTATTTGATTAAATGACATATCGAGTTCTTGGAGAGAATATATCTGAAATAGTGTCTCGGGAAATGATTTAAAACTATTATTTGATAAATTCAAAATGCTTAGAGAACTCATTCGTGCAAAATATTCTGGAAGTGTTTTTAATAAATTGTTTTCCACTTGTAGATTATTTAGACTTTTAAGTGAATCCAAACGAACATGCTCAAGATCTCGTAAACGATTCGATGACAGTGTGAGCTTTGAAAGCATCTCCGCGTCAAGAACTGATTGTGGAACCCGTTCGAAATCATTCTGAGCGAGATAAAGCTCGCGTAATTGCGTGCATGATTGAATAAAATCTGTAGGTAAATCGATCAAAAGATTTTGTGATACGTCCAGTGAGAGAATTGTATACGCGTATTTATGTAAAAATATCGGAATTGTTTGTAAATTTCTTGCTTGTAGATCAACATGCTTATATGATGCTCGATTCTCTTCTTCCTGTACCATCAATTGACAACATATTTTAATTATCCAACAGATTAGATTAATGTCAAGATTTTTTTTAGTTACCATACCTCAGTTCTTGTTGGCATTGTAGCTTGTCGATACGTGAATCTTACTAAATAACTATTATCTTCTCGACCAAGGTCCTCCAATCTATCTGATTCTGAATATCCTACTTGTTCAAGCCATTTTTTCTGTAATTGAAGAGGACGTTCTTGTGGAGCTAACACGCGTTCTACAGCATAAAAAAATGAAGATTAAGAATTTGCCACTAAAAGTATAGCTATTTACGAAAAGTAACATTACTCCTCTCCATTACTCACCCAAGTTATTTCTCTTGACGTATAGATTATATTTCGATATATCTTGAATGAAAAATTTTCTACCCAACATTTGACATAATTCTGCCGTTGTGGTGTTGAGTCCACAGCTAACGGTTCCAAAAGTGGCGTCTGGTCGGAAAATTCGAATACAAAACTGAAAAGAAAATCATGAAAAACATGATATTTTATCAAGAAAGATGATGGTATTTAATAACAGAAATTGCATGACATTCTGCACGTTAAAATCTAATAAAATTGATTCGATTTTTTGATGACTGGAATGAACATATTATTTTTTTCAAAACCAAAACCGCACAAATATATTTAGAAAATAACCAAATATTACTGATGATTGCGAGAAAAAGTTAAAATTGAAGAAATTACCTCTTTCTTTGCTTTCTAATTATTTCCGGTTATCGCATAGTTTAAAAGTTTAAAGAAAAAAAAATAGTAATTTAGAAGATGATTTACTGACTTGTTTATCAAGTGATATTTGAAAAACACAAATCAAGTCATCCGCAAAAAAAATGAAAAATACAAATTGTCCATTAGAAACTTGATCTTCCTCTCCATCATCCAATCGTATTCCAAATTCAGATGGTTTCAAAACTGCCCAAGAATCAGGTGGTAACCATGTTTCATTTTTACCGCCGGGAGGAAATTCCTTGAAATCAGTAACATACGACTGAAAATCTTTGTGATTATAATCATCGAAAGAACCATTGAAGTTAGATGCCGCATCAAAATTGTAATTTAGAATGCCTTCCATGTCTGTTAAATTCAGATCCACTAATAAAAATATATCAAGAATTTTAATAATTAATAGTAAATATATTAATTAGGTAAAAGCCCTTCTGATGCTCAATGATAAGAATAAAAATTATTATGGAAACGATATCAATACAATCATAGCCAGTTGTAGCGTTATTCTATACAAATAATATAAATAGATATTATAAAATAATTAATATAATATATTAAAACGAATGATAATTAAGGAAATTGAAAAATAAACCTTTTTTTCCTTGAACGACTCTCGTCTTTTAATTCTGCCCCAATGATTGTAATAATGATGATCACTCTTATTCGATCTAACCGAACTACTACTTGGCAAAAGATTCGGTGAAAAATAGTCATCTTTTTCATTTATTGGTGTATTTAGTGCCGACACGCCATGTCTTATTGATTCTGAATCATAATGTTTGTGCAGAATAACTATAATTAAAAAATATATACGAAGAGTAACTTTTCCCTGATGACAATAACGCATATATCGATCATGCGCATACATACATATGTATGTGTATGCGCATGGTCTATGATTTCACTAATCTTCTGATAAATTAATACATACCTTCAGGTGTTCTTTCATTATCAGACTTTTTTTTCTTGCCATTTTTAAACCTATTTAAAAAACCGGCTTTCTTTTCTTTAACTGGAGGCGTAATTGTGTGAGTGCTGGCCAAAGTCAACGAGCTACCATTATCTAACCCCATCTGTATTTGTTCACTATCTGAACTATTTGTTCTTTTATGAAGTCCGTGCCTGCGATGAGATGAAGGTTGAAGTTCTACACTACTTGATATTGTAGCCATTTTGGCCTTATGAAGATCTGAAAGACTTTCTGCTGTAACTTGATATGCAAATTGTGTCATTTCTGATGGTGGACAATATCCATAGTTAGTCGTATCATTTGGTCGATATGAATCAAACGATTTTCTTCGCTGTCCATCATCTTCAGGCAATCCTAATACTACCGCATTTCCAGCAGACATTTTTCGAGCATGACCATGTGAATGTGTTTCATTTGTGCCATTTGAATTAGAATTAGAATTAAAACCACTTGACTTTACTGTTTTTGAGGAATTAGTATTATAATGATTATTCGATGTTGTCTGGGCACTTATATCAAGACTTGGTGAAGCAGGCCTTGAACCAAACAACGAAGCAAGAAAAGAAGGCTCTTTTTCCTCGCGTGATTTTTTTCGTCTAGTATGACCAAAGGTACCGGTTGGTGAAGACCCGGGTGTATGTAGTGGAGAGGGGGATCGCTGCGGCGGCTCCAAATCTGAAGATCGTCGAGGAGGTCCCGCAAGTGTTAATTTATTATTTTTTGTCTTTGCTGCAGAGGCAAAAAGAGCATTGATATTCTCAGGCTCAAGATAAAGAGCAGACCTTTGAGAGTTTGAAATGCTCGAGGCAGATTCTTTACGAGGCATTGTTGGTGTAAGAGTTTCTATTCTTTCTGGAGAATGTCCCCAGCCCGAGGAAGTAGTTGACGAGATACTCGAGGCTAAGGAAGTTTTACGATCCGGTATGATAAATGGGGGAGAGGGAGGAACCGGGTTGCTCAAGGAACGAACAGGTACCGGAGCAGTGAGTGGAAATTGTTGCTGAAAGTTTGGGCTAGTGCGTCCCGAAGACCATATCTCACCAACTGAGGGTTCAGTGATGAGTTCTTTAGGACGTCGTGTTTTTGACATTATCACTAATATTATATCAGATAAGGTAAAACAAACCATAAAATGGTACCGCCGATCTATACATGACACAATATCACGTGTGATTGACACTTCAATCGAAAACAAAAGGATACAACTCAATGTATTTGGCCGGTGCTAATCTTATGAAGCGGACGCTTAAGTCGCAAGATGCTTGCGATAAGTTATATGGTTTGTCAGATTGATAATCAATAGAAATACACTTTGGATCCGAAGGAGACTTTCTTATTCTTCCAAAAAATGATAATATGTTCGAATATATTTTTGGTGGCAACAATGACAAGAAGATCCAGTATTTGTAAACATCGCTCTTCAGGATAACTCGGTACCTGGTATGATATACATGTACAAGTTAAACTAGTAAAGGTACAAGCAGATGAGCAACCATTGCTGACAGATCCATTGTATAGAAGTTTCAAAAACATATACATTGATGTTTATATGGAGGCAGGGGATGGATCAAAACATTTAGTTGAAATGCAGGTTTTATTTTGACTTATAATCTCGACTCCAAGAGTAAGAAATTAACTATGTTTATCAGAATCATCACCCGATTAGTTTTAGCGCAAGAAAAATTACCAAAAAATGGCTGCATGTTTTGATTATTAGAATTTAAAGAAACGTAAGTTTAGACCTTGTACTTTCTATTCAATGGAATAAACTTTATTCATTGACATGTATTGATCCAATTAGTAGTCATGCCAGCAAAATATCATAATGCTTGGGGTGTCTGTTTGATATCTGAAGAAATCATCCAAACAACAACAGCCCATTTATTGGCTTGGAGTTTCATAATATTGCTTTAAATTTGGTCACAGAAACCATCCTCCCTCAGATTTATTCACATGGCTTGAATTTCTAGAAAGTGACTCGGATCAAGTCGGACATAAAGACAAGTAAGAACTTTTAATAATTAGTTGTTATGGTTGAATATGAGTTCAACATTATGCTTTTTATGCCAAAGCAAAAATACGAGCAAAAAGCATTATCTATCGAGGCCAATTGGAAGAATATCGTCATTGATGAATTATTAAGAGAGTATGAAGAATGTGATGTTAAAATTCTCAAACTTGAAAAAGACAAACACGAGTCTTTTGCCAAAGGAAGAGAGGAAGAAAAAGTTGAAGTTGCTCGAAATGTGCTAAAGCAAGGATTTGATATTGAATTAATCTCCACGATCACAAATATTGAAAAATAATATAGTACAAAAGCAGCAGATCAACAAAACACGTTAAACTCGATATCGATATAAAGAAAACAATATATTTTTTCACCCAATTTCATATCGATTTTCACAACTTCAGTACTGCTAGAACATCAACAGATGTCCCATCAAGAGATGTCCCATCAAGAGAGGTCACGTTAAAAAAGAAATGTCATCAGACTGCAAACAAATAATATTTATGTGATCCACTTGGATGAAAATTCCAAATTGTTGCAAGGTTTCCTTGACTAAGTGATAAATAAAGAAAATTACGATCAAGTCTCTTTGAAAAAATCAAATTGAATAATAATTATAAAAAAAGTTTGATATGACAATTTTTATTATAAATGATTCTGTTTATAGAAAAAATCATAATTTATACAAACCAAAAATAATTAGATTTATTACAAATATTTATATCTAAATTTACCAACATGCTTATGTTAAATTACACTTTCATTTACAATATTTTAGTTTATGCAATTGTAAAATAATTGAAACACTATCAAAAAATATCTTGAATCATTTACTTTACATATTCTAATAAAATAAAAGCATCTACATATATTTCTGAGATTTCCGAGTATATATAAACAATCAAAAGTAGAATCAGGGAATTCAACATTATAAAAAAAATTGATATTCAAACTTCTATAACCCATATCTTGATAAATATCAAGGGTATCTCAACAATTTAAAAGCTTGAATCTCAAACTTTAATTTAAATTATAGGTTGCTTAAGGTAAAAACGCTTAGTTGGATTATTATAAGCAAGAACGAAAATTTTTTATATGTTAAATTCCTTGGTTTCTACATTTGACCAATTAAATCTAATATGGATTCGTCGCCATAGTTGATCTTAGTATAATGAAAAGAAGAAAAAGATTATTGTAAATAAAGATAGTATATTGTGATAATTATTAAGGTTGTGGATTATGTTCGTTTTCAGATAACAAATTGTTATTCCCAAAGTATGTATCAGCATCTTTTTTTAAATAAGATGTCCCTATACTTTTTATCATCATTTATACATTAACGTTGGAAAATTGTTTTTTGGAGAGGGAGAAAAAAAATACTCACTATTAAATAATCGGATTCAATGATTGCATCAAAACCTACATCTTTAATCTCTACAGGAAACGTAGGAGTGAAAGACTCGCCTTAAAAGGAACAAAAGTCAAGGATAAATATTTCAACCCCAATCACCTGAACTTTGAATTTATAGTCTTCTCAAGACAGCCTAATTTTTGGATGTTTTTTTTCCAAAATTATTTCTTGTATTACCAATAGCATCGTGGGAATATAAAATCTTTTTTTTGACGAAGATTATTATAGCGATAATCATCCGTTAGTAAAGATGGACAAAAATTAGGTCATTTGCTATTTTTGGTCGCTGGTCACTAAATTTTAATATTAAAAATAAGGTCATTTTGAGGTCACTATTTATTGGTGAATTCTATTGTAGATTTCTAGCTTGCAGATTTCGAGTCCATGTGATAATGTCTGATCAATTAGAATCCCAAGCTTAAAAACCTATCATCTTTTTTCTAACTACATTGTGAATGTAGAATAATAACTGATGTACAAATCATAGAAATTCTTCCGTAACAATCTTGTCTAAAACCAAGTTCTATTGGATGGATTTACCATGTGGTTAGTTGTGTGAAATGAACCAAAACAATAGAGCAAATAAATCACGAAATATTATGGCAATATTTAGGTTGTGCGAGTGTCGAACTTGATTAACAAATAATGTAATGATTAATCTATTACTGATTCAACGAGAGGTTGTCTCGTTTCATCAAAGTATTTGTATGCGTTTCGCGAGTACCGAATTATTTGATAAAATTGTTGAGATAATTCGAAATCTAGGCAAGGAGGATTGTTTAATTCAAAATTCATGATTGTTATCTAGATTGCATCATCTGACTCGTCATATTCATTAATTGAGTATTACTCATCAATGTAGAGAAATTGAGGCTTATTCATCAATGTAGAGAAATCAGCTAATCCTGCAATTCCAGCCGGAAAACCGCCACCACCAGGAAGGAAGCATGTTTACTATCTGTAGATGTACCACCACCTCCTCGCGTAGACGGATCTCGCTGACTTTTTGTTCAGCGCCAAGCGCAGATTTTAAAATAGTATTATGTGGATAAAGTGAAAGTCCCTTTTCATAGGCATCATCTATAGCCTCTTGATATTTTCCTATATAATAATATATGTGTCTTTTTATTTTTTGGGACTTTTATGAGATGTAGGCAAATTCACAATTGAATAGAAAATCAATAATCGGAATGTCGAGACTTATCAAAGTCTGCTGTAAGAAAGGAGGAATCAGAATCAACTTGCGTGGATTTTGTGGCGTCTTTGATCGCTTTATCATGTTTTCTCATTTGACTGTATGCAGCAGCTCTGGATTTAATTTAGAGAATCTTAAATAATACCTATTGGCATAAGCATAGCGGGCTTAAATCTGATTGGTTGATCTTCAAAATGTATTAATTTCCTATAAAAAAAGATGATCATCTAACTTTAAATGGATTCGTACGAATTCGCAGACAATAAAATTTTCGACAAAATAAAATATATCGATATGTATATTAATTTACTATTTTCATTTTATAGATGTTGCCTGTTGGTAAGAGAAAGGCAGAATACTGTGACCTGGCGGGAGAAGATGATATTGTTTGTGATTAGGAAAAGAAGGCGTTTCTGTATTATCTATAACAAACATTCATCTATCCTTTTTTAATTATTAACGTTAAGAAAATGATCTACAAAAATTAGCCAATCACATAGAAAGCCCGCTATGCTATTGTCGAATTTTTTTTATTTTGATGAATAAGTATTTTGACGTGTTTCTTAGCAAAAAAAAAAACTAACCGGCTGCTTTAATTCTTTAGCTTTTTACTTTTGCTCTCGGGCTATATTTTTCATTGTGATACAAGCCCGAAATGGATATTTCGGGTAGCACAAGCCAATAAGAGCACAAATTTTTATCAGCCCGGCAAAACAAATCCGACGCAAGAAACTAAAATGTGAAAGCAGATGCCTAAATCTAGCTTTGTGTGCTAATCAAAAATGTCGAGGAGGCAATTTTACATATAATCTCAGTTCTGACCTTTACCCTGACCCTGACCTTAAAGACTAAAGCTTCTAGTAAAGAAAAAAATGTGCTTCAATAACTTGGCTTTGTTGTTTAACGCAGTCTACTTTTGATAATTTTCCTAGCTATTAAATGTGATGAAATGAAATCTGGTAGGATATATAAATACTTTAATCCTTTTCCATAATTGTCACAAAAAAAAGGTCAAAGGATCAAAAACACTATGTATCAAAAACTCGACAGAACGATAATATTAAAACCGTACGCACAATGTTGATTCAAAATCTTCAAATTGAAATTTGCACCAAACTTTCCGTTATGCAATCAATTGCATAGTTGCAAGGCATCGATAGATTGCTGTGCATCATTACTCATATTCCGGTGCGTCTTTTGTTCAAAAATGGTTTATAAGGTTGCATACAAATACACGAATGTTTTTAAATTATCGTTATATAGATAACAAAAGCTTCAATCGAGCATTTTATATTTAAACAGGAAATTAGCTTTTACAACAGAAGTGTTCATGACAGTGAATTAGAATCTGAAGTATACAACAATAAATTTTTGACTGAAGAAAGCCTATTAAAATTAAAAATTTTTTTGTAACAAAATATCTGCAAATGGAAATTGTAAAACGCGTGTAACGCATAACCATAATCTGACTAAATTGTGCTATAATCAAATCTATTTAATGGAAAAATATCATTGGTAATCTGACATCATCAATATGATATGTTTTCTATATTTACTCTCACGAATCACGAAATACGAAATGAAATTTTTTTAATCTTTTCTGTAACACGCATGTGCCCCTTTGTAAAGCAAAGATGTAACACCAATCGAATTCCTGCTTTACGCGGTTATATAACCGAATACTACGTGTTACAGCCGTATTAAGAATACACATTAATTAACATACAATCATACTTTCCCCTTCTTTTATCCTTCATTATACCTTTTTTTAACATATACACTTCATACACTACCATCGCACACACCTATCTTCCAATTTTTTCCGCCTTCGAATACACAAACACACGCACCTTTCTTCCTTTTTTCCTCGCTACAAAACTCTTTCATCCCCTTTCCAATTTCTTTCTCTTTTCTTGCATTTTTGTTGGTTTTTTTGATTAGGTTTTTTTTTGGTTTTTTTTTTGTTAATTTAACTAGTTGGGTTATTTGTGTCTAAAATTTAAAGTTGGCAAACCTGGCTTATAGTCTGTTTCGGGTTATTTCTTCTATAAAAAATCATAGTTGTATTTATAATAAATCTGAACAGCAATTGCATCTTTTCACACATTGGACTTTTCAAGACTCTTTAGATTAGCAATAAAGACATTAATCCATATAACTCGCATCGATACATTCATACGGTACATACATAGACACTAATACCATTTTCTCCGAAAAAAGGATTCTCAGCTAAAAAAAATGTGTTGTCAGACAGCAAAATGGAAGCTGGAAAGAGACCGAGAACAAGTTCAAGATCACAAGTTTGAGTTTGTCGACGTAAACGAATTTAAACAAAGGAATTGTTTACGAAAATTAAAGTATTCGTTTGTCTTCGGGGTGGTGTTGAAATCGGTACTGGTGTATATTGCCGACCTGTGGACAGCCGGTATCTTGCTTATTTTCAACGAGTGGAACTCGGCAGTGAAACCGAAAATTCCGTTCGATGTCTCGAAATGGATTTTCTTGGGATGTATTTTTATGTCGTTTATTTTACTGGCATGGGATATGAAGAAAGCCAAAGCTATTGTTGAATCGGATGATATTTCTTATGCGTTCACTAGTATTATCGCCTATCGATATTATACATTACGGAGTTATGCGCATTACTGCTTTTTCTCGCAGATTAACAATTCAAGAAAGCGATGGGATCGTATTGCGTTTTTTGTGTTTTTCACCTTCAAAGGTTAGTAGTTTGTTTTGATTTACTAATCATTATTAAGAAAAAGGGTGAAAAAAGATTATAATATCAAATCCTCTATCAAATAGGCTGGAAACGTTTGGTGTTTGCTGAAGCTCCACGTCAAGCAATAAATGCAATTACACTTTATTCTATTTTGCAAACACAACATTTCTCTTTAAAATATGAAAGGTATGGAAGCAATATGGTCCAACGTCTTGCTATGTTCTTGATGGCATTCACTTTGGTTATTTTCATTATTTCTGCGTCCCTACTGCTCGTTGCCTTCATTCTATATCTTCCCTTGTTGTGTCATATTCGAGGGAATTTGAAGGAATATTGTTGTCACAAGATCGATAAAAGGTAAATTTTTATTTTTCCTTTTTTTATTTTTTTTTTTACTTGAAATTAAATTAAATTTATTGTTTTTTTTTTTGATTTCGAAAAAAAGAATCGGTAGGCTTTTAGTAAAGAAATCAAGGAAACGTGTTTTAAAACAAGTCGCAGCCGCTAAGGCACAAGCATTGGGTGATTACAGTAATCTAAAAAATAAAAAAAGAGAAGTACCACCTCAACTTCGTGAGCCCACTCTTCCAACAATGGCATTCTTCGACGATAGTAAATCATCCCCTGCAGCAACACCTACACTCCCAACACTTCCAACACTTCCACCTTATCAACAGCATAGTCAACCCCCGATGATGTACAATGATCGAGTCATGTCGCCAGATCCCATGTATGGAGCGAGAGGAGATGGCGGTCCACCTGGTTATTTACCACAGAATGGAGGATATGATAATAATGTTGCTGGTCAACATAATCCATATCCACAACCTAATCCATACCAACAACCACCACCGTCACAATTTACGAGGCGTCGTGATAGTAATTCATCGTTGCAGTCAGAAATGACTGCAGTTTCCGGAAAACAGAATTTAAATAATAATTATTATAATAATAACGGTGGATATCCGTCACATATGGGGCCAATTCCACAAACAAAACGTAGTTATAATAATTTAGCCGCAGCACAAACAGCTGCAATGAACAATTCACAAACCATTAATAATAATATTAATAATAATAATAATTATGATGATGATGATCCATATAATGGTATTATAGGATACAATACTGAATATTCAGAGTATGGAGCTGATTCAACGACTTCAACGACAACAGTTCCCTCAAGGTATCCGCCACAAGAACATTCACAGATCCCATCAAGATATCAACAAGAACGTTCCGCTAGATCTAATAATAATAATAATAATAATGGTCGGAGAGGATATTAATTATAATTATAATAATGTAAAGTTCTATATTCTTTTCGATATTCATTCCCCTTGTATTATTAATTTTCGAGGTATCATTTGCGAAAAAATATTATATTTATTTTTATTATCGAGTCATTCTCAACACACTATTAATGAGTGGTACAAACATCCTGAATGTCAAATTTTGATTATTTCTACTTTAGTCCTTTCTTTTATTTGATGTTGTACTTGCTCATTTTTCGCACCGTCTCTGTTTATTGGCTTAACCGTCATCTTTACGAATGTGTTTTTTGCCAATGAGGCAGGATTTATACATAATACCCCTTCAACTACCTGCACATAAAAAGTTGTATTTATTAGAATATTATCATATAGTAAAAATTATATAAAAGATCACTGCATCATCTATTAATACTATCTGTCAATTTATTACCTTTACAAAATATTGTAAATGACGGGATGGCAAGATGAGAACATCCGGCAAAATTTCTAATTTTAATCTATCGCTATGTGTAAGACTCAAATTGACGCCGCCATATGGTGGAAATATTGGATAGAAACTAATTTAATGGAATTTATAAATTATTTATCTCTAGAGAATAGCAACAGAATAATGATTAATGAAAATTCAAACCTTTGTTGCTCCAGCACATGTCGACACAATTGAATCATTCTTTCCGTTGTTATATTTCTAATATTGAAAATGGATGATCTATTTCTGTATTCGCGCTGGATTTATACTAAAAAAAAAAGGATTTATCGAACCTTTGACATTCTGCCCCACTTAAATGACTTATTATCTCATTTGCGCCGACACCAAATACAATTTCATTAACTCGAAATTGCGCCGGATTAGGGTAAAAAATAACTCCCTAATTTTTATAATTACATAGAGCTTAAACACAATTCAATAAGCAAATTTTCCAAAGAATCTATTTTACTCTACCTGAGGAAGTCCGAGACTATTAATAGAAGCCTGCTCAAATGGTGGCTGTGGAAAGACAGTATCATAATGTGTAATATCTTTGACACTTGGGATCATGATGATTTGTGAGGCGGGCGATGATTTAATAAAATGTCTTATAGGATACGAGATAAACCTTGAAAAAATATTTTCCAAAGTATAATCAATTTCGCCAGATTTAATCAATGTATGATCAGTTTCAATAAAAGGACCCATCTAGAAATATTATTAGTGTTTCCTTTTTATTACGTTATCTTAATTCAAAAATAAAAAATTCACCAAACTCAAATGGATCATAAAAAATAAAAATACACATACCAATATTAAGACATCAGGCCTGATCGATTTCATATTTTCCATTAATTGCGCGAATGGCTCAAAATTGAGATTACTTTCCGTTGTAAATGGTCCAGCCGCTACAATGACAGTCATTTCTTCGCCATTTAATCTTGCTTTCCCGTAATTATAAGACATGATTTCAGCAGTTGATGTAACAGGCATTGGTAATAAAGGTAGCTTCAAAAAAAAACATAGAAATTTTAGAACGCTCAATTTTTTTTATTCCCTACACTTTTCAATCATTAAATTTCAAAACATTTAATTCACCTTGTATATTTTGCTTACGTCGAGAACGTTGCCAGTAATATTAATTCCATCCACTGCAATGATCTGATATTTATAAACTAAAGCGTTTGAGCGACTTCAAGAGAAAATCAAAGAATAAATGAGCAAAATAAATGAGCAAACCTGTCCCGGAAATAAAGAAAAAGATTGTACTTCTCGAAGTGACAATCTAACGCGACGTCTTCTACCCAAACTTTGTGAAGTCTCCAACACTATAGATCCTGTGTTCAATTTTCCTTCGGAATCGCAACAAACTCTTCCTACCGTTGTTATCGGCTCCTAAATATCCGCAAAAAATAATAATTTAACAAAAAATGTATCAAATAAATTAATTCTCTCTTTCTTTTTGTACCTGATTCGGGCGAGAAGGATCGAAAATTTCTTTATCACTATAACACTTTTTAAACAACTTGATAAAGTACTCAATTTGTTCATCGAGTGCTATTTATCCGAGAAAGTAGTAAAAAAAAAAAAAACTATAAGTAATTATTAATTAACGAGCTTATGACGTTAAAAAAAATACCACCTTGCATTCTATCAGTCAATTTTTCGTGCATGTATCTATAAGGACTACAATTTTGATTTTCCAGTAACTTGATTTCACATCTTTTCATTGTACTAGAAGATTGTGGTGAGCTTGAAACGTCGATATGAGGATTAAAAGTATAAACAATTGAGCCAAAATTTTCTCTATTGGCAAAACTCCGAGTATTTTTAACACTGTAATTTAGAATTGGCAATTAATATTTAAGCTGCATTACTTACTTCTCAGTGAGAATATTTCAGTGAAGGTTATCATAATTTGATGAACTGTGTTTAAGGATAAATAAGAAATTTCAATACTTGCACGTTAATTTCTTCATTTGATATTTGTGGTGTTGGCTTTTGTGGTTCCTCTGGTTTTAATTGTTGTTGTTGCGGCGGTGGCTGGTGCTCCTTGCGCGAAGGCGCTGGGTTTATTAGCTTTTTTTTTAACGCAAGACCATTTCGGCTACTGCTAGAGACATTCATTTTTTGAAGTTTGAAAATAATGACGCGAATGACGCGAATATTATTAAACCAAAAATGACCAATAAAAATACAGGGTAGATAGATAGTCATATGATTAATTTAATATAAATGTATATATTGTATAATTTTGCTGATCCAACTTCTTTTACAACATGGCAATGAAAGAAAATGCCAACAAATGCACGATATATGTTGGTAATTTAAATCTTTTTATTAGAAAGAAATAAGAATGAATTGACTTGATTTAATAATAACAACCCATTTAAATTGACGTAAAATAGGCGGACTAGATGACCAAGTCGACGAAAAGGTTTTACACGCCGCTTTCATTCCCTTTGGTGAAATAGTTGAAATACAAATACCCCCGGACCCTGCTTCTCGTGAATATTTTTACTATTTTCTATTCACTAAATTTTTATTTTCTCGATTATGAATTTTATTATCATTTTGTTTAATAGACAATCAACATCGTGGATTCGGGTTTGTTGAGTTTGAGGAAGAGACGGATGCACAAGCTTCCATTGATAATATGCACTTATCGGAATTGTATGGAAAAGTGATTAAAGTTAATCTAGCAAGACCGATGCGAATCAAAGAGGGCAGTTTGAGAGCCGGTAATTATTGATTATTGATTCATTTCAGACAGAAAAATATTCTTTTCTAATTCTGTACGTTTTTTAATGTATTTAGTTTGGTCGGAAGATGCCTGGCTACAGAAATACGCCTTAAAATCTGCTGATCCCAAAATAAATTACGACGACGATGATGATAATGACGATATTAATAATGTCAATTCGGAAAGAGAAAACGTCGGAAAATCAGACAAACATATGTCAGAAATGTCAGAATAAATGGGACATCCATGTTGAGAGGTGAGTGCGTGAGGATTTCATGTTGGTATATTCGATTATTTCGAAGGTTGTCAATGTTTGCGGAACCAATCGTAACTTTAACTTTTACACAGAATGATATCGTTTTTGATTTCATCTACATCTGTATAACACTCAAATGTAACACAAAGAAGCACTCAGTGTAAATAAACTTACTAAAAAAAGATTACCGCGCGAAATCATCTACATCATTTTTTAGCTTGTATCTAATTTTTTTTTTAATGAAATGTCACTCTCCAAACCCACTGGAGGTAGCTCAAAAACAACAGCAGCAACAAGTGAGACCAACGATGAAAAGTCTCGGTTCAGCATTTCCCTGCCGAAGACCTACAACTATCTAACTATCGTACAGGCAGGAAGCGCAGTGGTGTTCAGCACTTTTCTCGTAACACATTTGAGCGTGAACATACTTGCAAATTTTGGTGGTATTGAACTCGCCAACAAAACATTGCTCCTCGGTAGGGTCTACTATCAAAATAATTTACTGGAACCAATTGTGGTGTTTGGTTCGTTCTGCCTTCATGTTGCGTCGGGAGTTGCCAAACGTGGCATTCGACTATATTGGAAATATCGAAATCTTGATAAACGCGAGTTGACCGGTGACGTCCACGAGAAAGTTGAAAGAATCGTGACAGACGAGAAAAATGAACAGGGACAGGTTGTTCGTCAAAAAATTACCACGAAAACCACAAAAACCATCACCGTTTCTTACATATCACGAGCATCGGAATTACTATTACCGTTTCATTCATTGATCGGGTATTTGCTGATTCCTGCTGTTGTCAGCCATTCTGGCATCCATAGATTTCTACCGAAACGTCATTTCGGCGATTCTTCTATGATTAATATCACGTATGTGACTCTTGCGCTAAAACGATGGCCAAAGAGCTCGTATTTAGGATTTGCAACGTTAGTGGGATTGACAGTTTATCATGTTGCAAGTGGAGCTCCGGCCGTTTTAAGGATTCTTAAAGGAGCAACGGCACGAAAGAAAACTAGTGAAAAACAACATGCTACATCTTCAGAGCGTTTAGAGAGTTCTCAAAAATTACTGAAATATGTTCGTAATGGTGCCATCGCGGCTACTGTTGGTTTGGTGGGTGGCGGTCTTTTAGTTATAGGGGGAAAAATTGGTCGGGAAAATATCCGAATTCCTCTACGCAACGAATATTTGAAAGTATATGGACGCGTATATCCTCATAGTTGGGTGCGATATTGATCAAATTCGTGTTATTACTGTTTAATTTAGGTATTTATTTCAGTTATAATTATCGAGCAATAGTTTATTATTCATTTTTAATAAATAATTTCGATAACAACAATAATAATAAGAATAAAATAATAATAACTAAAATAAGAATAACAAATAATAATATAGTCATTAAAAAAACCATCATCACCTGATATTCATTTTTTGAATGTTGGATGTAAACAAAAAAGGTAAACGGGCGTGGATTCTACAACGGAAACAATTATCCAAACAATGTACGTACAACTATTGTTATTTGCTATTGTACAAATCACTTCTGCTGCTTGCTTTTCGCGTGCAAAATAAAAAAAAAAACATTTTATTTTAATTTAAGTTCGAAACGATGTACATTTTTTTTCATTGATTGATATTCATTCATTCCAAAAGAAGAAAATAATAATCAAAGACCACCGACGACAATATACGAGAGTTTATATTTTTTTCGGGCGTTTTGTTTATATCATTTAAGCTATTACACTATAGATTATGTGTGTATATATATATATATATATATATATATATATATATATATATATATATATTAATTATTAGTATTATTATTGTTTGTCAAAACGCCAGTTTTATCCAAAATATTATCTAATAGCAAGAACAGAAAGAAATAACAATGGCAATTGAGTTTGAATTGATTGATCGGGTGGAATTTATATTATTTTCTGTAACAATAAAATTCCCATATATTATTAGCGGTGGCACAAGATCAGCAACACATGTGGTTTAGTGGCGGTGTGGTGATAATAGTGTGCACATTAAATGCCATAAGAAAGAACGATGGCCAATGGTGACCGATCATGCTATTAAGAACAGGCCGCGAAAGATTCTAAAGCGTATACCAGTGCGGTAAAAAATTGTAGAATATAGATAGATATAGACTATTAGATAATAATTAATTTGGGGCGGAAATTTTTAATTATTTATTAATTTAACCACTACTTATTTATATATGCCCCCTTTATTTTTTCCTTGACTTCCTCGCTTTCTCTCTATCGGACTAAACTGAACTGAACTCTTTTTCTTGGTTATTTTCCCCCAGCACCTTTTCCCTTTACTGCACATATACACGTTAAAGTAAGACTTTGATTTTACCTTGGGTTAACACATGTCCGCCTCAGACAACGAGTTTACCCAATTATTAGAAGACTTATCAACTGCTGCTACCAATTACAATCTGGATACTTCCTCGAATCAGGCTGCAGCTGCCAACATTTCAGCAGCCCAACAAAGAAACATAAACAATCATTCTTCCCTAAATATGTCCCCTCTCCTCGCACAGACACAGAAGGAGAGTGGAAATACTAGAGATTACGTTTCCGATACTGTAACTTCTTCGGCGTATCCGCCACCTGCACAAGACCCACAACGTGTACTACGCCAAATGATGAGTCTGTGCAAACATATATATTATCGAGGTTTAATTGAGGGTAGTGGGAGTGATGTGACAATAAGAGCATTCGGTAAAGATTATCATCTGCATCGAATTATCCTTTTTCAAAATACCTATTTCTCGGTGTTGATGGAAGGTCCATGGAAAGAGAATGGTGCGAATGCAATAGAATTAAGATTCGACGATGAAAATATCACACGTGATGCATTTGAAATTGCACTTGGACGTCTTTATGGTCGTCTGGATGATGTCATCCTACCCTCGCAAGTGCTTAATTTACTCGCTACTGCATCATTTCTGGATCTACAAGATATATGTGAAACGTGCGTAGAGGTGATCTTACGTGATATAAAGGAAGACACCGTGGTTCATTATCTTACCTTTGCTACTTCCCATTTTTATGGTACACATTCAGAAAAAGTCACCGAATCATGCTTCACGTATTTGTGTCGAGAAGGTTTTGATAATTTACGATTAAGATCGGCGTTTTTGACGTTACCAGCTGAATGGCTAAAACGAGTTCTCGAGAGTGATGCTTTTTGGGTGCCGAGTGAATACGAGCGGTATTTGTTTGCCAGAGAAGTGATTAGCAATCGAAGAAAAATTGCATCGGATCAGAAACGAAGTAGTATTGCGTCCGGACTGATAGACCATCAACAAACGATGTATTCAATGGACAATAATAATAGTAATAGTATACCAAATTCACCTACAACTCCTACACCAACGTCATCAATAATTAAACGATTATCTGAATCTGCGTTCACGTATCATACACGAAGATCCGTTTCAATAAGCTCAACATCATCCACTTCATCCTCTTATATTCCAGCAGATAGTGATGAGCAATTATACACCGCGATCTTTTCCTATGGCATTTATTATGCTCACATGAGATTCGAAGAGTTGAGTTCTATTCTAAATGATCGTGATATAATTAACAATGCACCGTTCGCACCAAATCATGTATTAAAGGAAGCATTATGGCAGCAAATTGATCTAAGGAATAAGATTGAAAATGCATCAGAAACGGATGTCACACTCGGTATTTCGTCTTCGGAAATACCGCCAGGATTTCATTTTGAAATTCCTTCTGATGATACAACTCATATTGGGGAAGCATTGACCGGTCTCGATGATATGATTGGTGGTGGGACAAAGGCAATGAAAGATGGTGAAGGAATAGGAAGCGTAGAGTATTCGCTGTTTGCCCCATTTAGATTCAGTGTTGAGTTTGCTGATGTGGCAAAATTAAAAGAAAAACAACGGGTCTATTCTAAAACTAAATTTTATGCTGGGTAAGTTTTAAACTATTCCGTTCTATTATCAATTATAATTGCAGGAATCTAATTATTTTCCTTTTATTGTATAAAGATCAAATTGGAATATGTATATACAAAAGATAAAAACGCCAAGAAAGGGAATTCAGCTTGGAGTTTATTTACATCGTCATTCAATGCCCGACACATCTAATTCAAATCTGAATGGATCATCAAACAACAAACCTAACAGCTCCACATCTTCAAACTCTCCTGGTGTCGATTCCAATGATCAATTTGCCACGCGTCAGTCGTTGTTAATGCGTAACATCAACAGCGAAAAGAGTTTTTCACGATATGCAGATAGAAGGAAAACTGTCAGAACGTGGTTCAAGATCTTTTGTCCGGCAAGAGGTCCAAGTCACGTATTGACCCAGTTTCAAAGTAGCCCCGACAATTTCGCATTAATGCAAAGTTGGGTGAGTGATCTTTTTTTCGTGGATTAATGACTTGATGAATGACGAGTATTATTTTAACAATATTTTGTATGCAATAATAGGGCTGGCGAAGCTCAAGTTTGTGTTCCGACGATTATTTATTAGATGTTCGAGATTTTGATTCAACCATGGCTTCGGCCATGTCAACCTCCGCCTCATCAACCCTAAAATTCTCGGTGGTGATGGGACATGTGTAAATAGATGGCTAGTGAATTATTATATTAAATGTTTATATTATTAATGTGATATTAGACTTTTTTCTTTTTGTATATATTGATACGATTTTTCCGAAAGGATCTGTAAGAGTAAATGACGAATAATTATAGTTCGTGATATTTTTAGAATTATGTACAAGAAAGACAATTATTAGCATAATGTCATTGGAAATTAAACCTACATTACAATTTTTTTTTTATAAATTTAATATTCATTATACGTATGCTAGACTACTAGATTATTGATATTTTTATTATCGTTACATAAATAAAATATAGTAATGTCACGGTATCACCATGTCAAAAAAAATTTCACGATTAATCGACACAAAAAAAGAAATAAAAATAATGAGTCAAAATAAGGAAGAAAAGAATAAAAGTGCCAATAATATTAAAAATAGCAAGAAAAGACCTTTAGAGGGTGATTTTCATGATCATGTGAATCTCTCGGAGAGAAGGAAAAAAGGTATAGAAATAATAAAAAACACGAGCAAAGATGTTTCTATGGATGATTATATTAGTGGTGATGATGATGATGATGATGATGATGATGATGATGTTAGTGATGGTGACGAAAATACTGATATTGAGGAATCTTCGGATGAAAGTGACGGAAATAAGGTTTATTGGATTTTTTTTTGATTTCAAGTCTATATATAATTAAACTCGTAAAGTCAATTTAATTTTAAATATTCCAGATACTAAACGTCGACGCAGAATTCTTTGACCCACAACCTTCAGATTTCCTTGCAATAAAAAATCTTTTGAATCAATTGTTCTCGGCGGATTCGGTTCTTTTTAACCTTTCCGAGATTACAGAGTTGATCATCAATCAACCGTTACTTGGCACAACAGTGAAATTGGAAGGATCAGAATCCGATCCGTTTGCTTTGTTGACTGTGTTGAATATTAATGTGCATCAAGTAAATTATTTACGTAAAATTCACGTTGACTTTTCTGGTTCATCGAAACAATGTTAATTGATTTTTGCTCGGATTCTAATTTGTGGATGATGGACTAAAGGGCAAACAATGTATGAAAACTTTAATCACTTACATCCTCGAAAAAACAGGTTCAAACAAACAACTATACGAAAAATTATCATCATCAATATTAAAATCCCACAACGACAGTGATAATTCTAACGATCACGTTGGATTGATCTTAAGCGAACGTTTATTAAATATGCCAGTACAAATAATGCCACAAATGTACAAAATGTTGGCGGAGGAAATTCAATGGGCTGTCGATGATGTAAAAAAAAATAAGAATTATCTTTGAAAATTGTTACCATTTAAAAATCACATAATAATTGAAGATTTTTATTCACAGAATGAACCCTATAATTTTGAATGGTACCTTATCATTACGAAAACTTATTGTGAAGTTGCTTCATCATTAGACGAAGAATTGATAGCAAGTGAAGATATTTCCACCCTAAATAATAATAATATTCATCTTCATAATCAAAATTCTTCTTCGTTATCGAATCGCGTACAAAATCCCAAGAAAAAGAAAAAAACAAAACTGGTATATATTATTATCCATCATATGGGATGTTGATTGAATGTCTATCATTGACTTTTTCTGAAAATTTTAGTCAGAGCCACAGATATTTTATTTTCATCCAGAAGATGAAATAATCGAGCAGGTAATATAAATATGAGTTTCTTCTCTTTATATTTGGTGACATCATTATAAATTAATTATCTAATACAGAATGCCGAATTCACGCACGATTTTCAACTCTCGAAACAACTACCAACTTCTGATTCTCGGCGTGCGTTTCAAGATTTTGGTATTGCACCCGCAATGAAGGTTTTCCTGCTGCATCGTGACAAAATTCAAAAATTGATTACGGATTTAGAGGTCGCATGTCAATAACTATTTGATTTCGATATGTACTCGGTAATTATTTATTTAAGCCGTATTTTCTTAATTTTCGCTCGTCAGAGTATTATTACATTCAATTTATAAATCTCAATTATTTTACAAATAGAAACTTGTGTATAAATTATGTTGATGGTTGGATTAAATTGGAGTATATTCTGGTGACATCGGCATATATGTTGGAGATGCTGATCCCTTAGGACGAAAATCGGTTTTATTTTTATAATGACCATTTGTTGTCAAGTTGGTATTATTAATTGAAAAAGAATCTAGTTGCAATAAGTGTTAGTATAATACTCGTTATAAGATAAATCATACTATTTTCTTTGGTCATTATTGTGAATTCATAGTTATATTCGAAGAAATACGATTGCGAGAGTTATTCACCTGATTTCCGCCTATGTGGAACTTCATAATCTAAATCCGTTTGCTTGTATAAACCTCGAGGATTTTTGAAAACGTGCAAGAAATTGCAATGGATTCCTTTGGGACATTTGTTTCTTTCATGAACACCTATTTAATTATCCCGTATATTGTTGATGATGCGAGAAAATTATAAAGGACTAGTTAACTGTAATTTCTTACCACAAATAGCAGATTTCCATTTTGTCACCGGGCAATACTCTGCAATTAATTGTTTCCCAGCATACCATCTTCCACGTATTGATTCTAATGCTCGTTCGGCTTCTTCCTCTTTTTCATATTGTACGTACACATTACCGCGCAAGTGAGGCTGAAAATTACTACATACCTATGAATGATAATATCTTGTGTACTTTAATTCAAATAGAACTTTGATTGAGGATGTTAATCTTTACAATAGTTAGGTACCTTGAACTGTACAATCTTGCCATGTGAAAGAAATTCCGAATGAACATCCTCAAAAAATTCAAAATAATGACGCTCCGCCTCCTCGTCGTCAAACTGCATGAAAATAAAGTATCATGAGAGAAAATATTCCAAATATTTCACTGGGTTAAGGATTTAATATGGAAAAACTTTGAAAATATAATAAGTCTTAATGATATATCGACCATAGGTATTAAAGTGTGTATCGCCCGTGTACAAAGAACGCAAATGCCAATTGCATAGAAATAATACACTAATGCAGTTCTTAAGGATATGAGATCATTCATTACACGAATCCGATCCTGGAGATCGTGTGTTGTAATTGGAACCATACCTCCAAGTTATCATCATTTTCTTCGTCAGCTAATTGTACTGGCATTCCCACATACATATTTCTGACTAAGATAGTAACACTTTTTTCAGGGTACGGATGATATCGATCACAAAGATCGCCATAACGACAAGCTCCAGTTTTAAGGTAAAACGAGCATAATTGTTCCTAAATTTGATGTAAAGAATTCATTTGACGAAAATATGAAGTGAATAATTTCTTGCTAATTAATAAGCAAGAAGAAAAAAAGCAAAAATGCTCCAAATTATATATATAGGATACACTACATTTGCAGAGGGCAAGATGGGAGTAACCTTTAGAGATTTAAAAATAAAAATATGATTAACAAGAAGAAAATTAATGAACAGAATAAAATATCAATTGCTTCTAATATTCTTACATCATTTGTTTCCTTATTCGTTAAAAAATCCGTAGGATTTGAGCTTGAATCAGAGGATAATTTGGGTTTTTTTATTGTGATGCTCTTTACAGTCTTTGCCCAATTCTCCTTTAAAAAATTAGAATATTTACTATTATTGTTATTATTATTATCATTATTATTAACATTATTCCAATATTATGAATTAATCATATACCTCGATTATTTTTCTTCTCTTTTCTTCTTGTTCTCGTTTTACCCGCCGTTCGGCATTCTGTTTTTCAATCTGCCGTTCTTTTACTTCCCATAGTATCCTTTCAGCGTTCCTAAATTTCGAAATGCCCCGTAATTTTTATTTAATATTCAAAATGTCACAAAATATTTCAAGATAAAAATTAGAGTTTGGAAATCGAAAATTTACCTTTTTCTCTCTTCGGCTTCATTCGCCTTTTTCATAATCTCGGTAGATAATGTATCTGTGTCCTCTTTAAAAAGATCGTTGATCTTAGATTACCCAGCTTTAGAGAGGTAAAAAAACGTGCGACAAAAACTTGGTGAGAAAAAATACGTTTTTCTTGTTCAACTTGCTGCCGCTGATGAAACTTTGCACCTTCAATTCTAATGAGCTTTTTTCTTTGTTTCTTTTTGAATTGCCGCCATTCTTTACGTGGTAGCTTTTGAGCTGGTTTTTCCAAATCTATCTTCATAACCTGTACGATTTCGTTTGTAGAAGCATTTGATTGAGTGTCTTTCGCTCCTTTTTCTTCTGCTGGTGAAGAGGAAACTCCAGTTTTATTATGTTCGGATAGACTTTCTTGCTCGATAATCCCGTTAGTCAGTATATTGCCAGCAGAAGTCATGTTTTCAAGCGCGTTTTGATCCATTGGCTAAAGTTTTAAGCATAAATGCACAGTATTCACGTGAAGCAGCAAATGAATAAATTCGATTTGCAAACAAAAAAAAATGAAAAATGAATTTCGAAGACACCGATGAAGGATTAGTTATAATAGATTCAGATGGGGAATTTGCTATGCCTCCGAATGAAACACAGGAGGAAGACTCTAATGGCGGCGTCAACTATTATGTTCTCATTGAAAGAGAACATTCGAAAGATATTCTTTGGAGACAAAAACTCGGGGAGGCGCTGGCGAATCAATTAAGGGAAAAAAAAGGACAACAGATACGTAAGTTCACACACAAGAGTTTATTTATTTCCTTGCATTCATCTAACCAAAATTTAGGCTCGCGAGTATTGAAAGAATTTCCAAGTGGTTATTCTCTATATTGGCACCATTCGCGTAGAGATCGAACTGTTGACATCAGAAAAGATGCATATCTATATGGTGAGTAGAGAATGTGGTGCATTTTAGTGTATTTCCTGGTAAAATAATGAAATATGCACTTTTTATAATAGGGAAAATTAACTCTCCGCGTTTTCGCTCACCTAATGAGTTTGCACCACATTTGTACTGGCTTGCAACTAACAGAGAGGAACCATGCAAATGTAAATATTGTGCAAAACTAAAGACTACGCCACAAACTATTGTCGATACAAAAAGATCCAGAACAAAAATCACATCGACGGCTGTTGTCAAAAGTAAAAAGCCCAACATAGTAAAGAAAGAAAAGATTTCTCGAACATTTCGAGTCGGCGAAATCGTATGGTTCAATATAAGCGAAGCGTCAGATTCTAATTTCGCGTCAATTGCTGGTCTTATTGATCTCGATCATCATGTGTTACAATATTGGCCGTCTATTGTTCATCATTTTCAGCAACAATCACCACCACCAGGTACAGAAGGTGACATTACGTATTACACTGTCCGGCTTCTGGCATTATCAACTAGTGAAATTGTAATGGAAAAGTCACTGCGTCCTTGGCTTTTCTATCGATCAACAATTCCAACAAATACGTCAACAGATAGATTTTCTGAAGTCAACCAAGCTCAGTTGTTAAAGTATTACGAAGCCTACAAAATAGCGATCACTGCAGCAAATAGCGTAATAGAATCCTATTGCCCCAGGAACAATTACGTCTATGTAGAGTCAGAAGTAAGGTTAATGGCTGTTGATGAGCAAGAAAAAGTTCGTATGAAACAAATGACCACATTTCCACATTATCGTGAGATATTTATCGGTGCAGAAAAAATCAGAGAATGGGATTTTGTACGATTACGCCCTGAAAATCAGTCATCTTCCTCGGAAGGTTCATCATCATCAACGACAAATAATAAATCTGCAACAGAGAAAAATGAATATTTTCATGTTTCTACCATATATTACCATCGCGGAAAAGGAATTCAATTCACAGGAGATCTATATGAAATGGCTCTGCCAGCTATTACAGAAAACCCTCAAATCGAAGAACATTTCAATTGGATACCACTTAATGAAACCAATGAAGAATATACCATTGAACTATCAGATGTTATGGGTCGCTTCTACATAGATTACCCGAATCTCGATGATTCCATGCCTATACAAGCAAATAATATGAAAGATGAAAAGGGGCGCAATGAACTTTTAGGTGCTGAAGCACCTCCATTTGCTTCTGAACTAGAAGAAGACGAAAGTTATAATATTAACAGTAATCTAGAAAAAAATTATCAAGAGATTTCATCTTCACTCAAAGCACTCACGAGAAAGAGACCCTTGCAAGAGCCTCAAAGCAATCAACTCCAGAAAAAACAAAAACATGATGATTCCAAATCGAAAGTCAAAGAAAATAATGGTAAATCTATTGAGCATGTAATTGAAAGTAATAGTCATTCGAATGAAAATCCTTCAAGGGTTTCAAGTAGACGTCAGGAAAAAAGAAAGGTCGCGAGTAATAAAGAAGTTGAAAAATCAAATTTAGCTGGAACAACGCCTGTTAATCCGCCAGCCAGCATTTGTTGGTCTGGTAGGATTTCGTGGCCAAAGTCTGCAGACCAGCGGTCTCTGCAAGGGGCACCTTCATTGACTCTACGTATACCCAAAAAAATGTCTTGGAACTTTGGCATTGAGATTATGACATATTCAATACCAGTTGTTTCAACACAAAAACGGTATATAATGTGATTTATTGCTTTTAATCCTTTGTTCTTTCTGTTTGTTAATTAAATAATTTTCTATCCGTCATATTTTTTTTAGTAATATCTATGAATCTTTTCCGAGAAATCTGACCATTTCAGCCATATCTAACGTTGCGCCGTTTCAAGCATATGATCAATCAATGGGAGATTTGGTGTATTTCTTCCCGGACTCCAATTATCCCTTTCTTGATAATAATAACCTTAACTTCAATGTGTTAGCACAGACCTTGAAAGATAACAGCATCGTAAGTGATAATTAAGGAATATTCAGATCTACTTTTTGCAATTTTGTTATTAATAAGCATACTTGTATTTATTGTCGCGTAAAAAGTCAGCAGTTGCTTCTTCTGGAAAGCTCACTATCTTTTTTAAATCTGATGATGGTACCACCATAATTGGTCTTTGTTCTCGCGACCGCCAGGAATCAACAATTCAATCTAACAACAGCAATAATAGTAATCGCCCGGTGTCAAAGAACATACGGTGCTTTAATATAAAAACCAAGCAGAAAGTAACAATTGAGATATCCAATTTGAGAAGTATCACGGCTCTACTCCGCAAACTAGGCGAAGAATTCAACATTCCTCTGCAAGACTTGAAAAGACCCGAAGATGTTGTGTTGAGATTTCTTGACAAAGACCAACAAACGTACTACGTCCTTGGAGAACATGAACACCCCATCCGCGAGAAGAATTCTAAATTTACTGATTCTTTGGATTTTGTCAAAGAGCATGCAGTAAAATTGATAGTAGAATATGAAAGGCAAGCGTCAATATAGTAGTATCTCGAATAAAGAAATAAATAATTTTATTGATAGTGTCTGTCTGCTTTAGCTATATAGTTGTTGGTGATTTTATAATGTGTATATTTTGTATCAATATTCATTGCTTATAAATTACTATAATTACATAACTTTTGAAAAGATTTAATAAATAAAAATTTTTATTACGCTACATTTACGTTCACCCTGTCCTGATTTGTTCTCGAAGGTCCTGCTAATGACAAATTTGTCGCGCTTGTCATTTGCGGATCAGCTGATGTCCCGTCATCCTGGGTTTCCCTATCTTCCACTAGATCAGATTCGACAAATCCACGTCGATTTATAGAACTTGTAAATACACGAAAAAATGTGATTTAATAATTGAATAGTGAATAATTGATTGTTTTTTTTAAAAAAAAAGAAGATAATACCTGTGTACCAGAGGTCGACATAAAACCCATAAGCAATTTTTGTATGTACTGCCAAAATCATATTGATTCCTAAGTCCATTTCGACGCGCTAAAGGAGCACGAAGCTAAAGCAGTGCGATTCAAAGATTAATGCAAATATCAGGAAATACAAAAAATTGCATGATAGAGATTAACGCACCTGTTCATGCGTAGTCAAATTATGACTAACTAAATAAATATGATAGCCAGACAATCCACCCACTGACCACACTAACAAGAATGCTATAAAGGTTAATACAAAAGTGTTCTTTTAATCAAGGAAAAAAATTATTCCATCAAAAAAAATATTAATATCGCCACATATGAAAGGATATCTCATAGGTGCAGCCCTAAGTACTCCCAAGAAACTTAAATCGTTCTCTTTCAACAGTAAGATGATGTGCGCAAGGCTAAATCCGGCAACATAAATACACAATATCGTGGCAGTCAAGATAAACGTAAAGAAGCTGCGATAATTTCGACGACCAATACAATTGTTAAGCCATATACAATGATGATCTTCATTTTCTGTAATAATTATTCAAGAAAAATTTTTTCTTTATTATTTGGGAAAAGATGAAAATACGAATTCACACTACTAACCTACACAGTTATTACATTGTCGACAATGACTACACCTTGGTGGTCTGTATATCTTGCAAGTCTCGCAGTATTTTAACACCATACTATAACCATTGATTCTTATGTTTTTTGGCAACGGAAGGCTCCGTGTCGGAACATACGAATATTGCGATAGATTGTAATAATGATCGCCATCATCGAATTCTTCTCTCGGTGGTGATGGATCAAGATTACGTGGAATGATCTAATTAAATAGTATATATTGATAAATATTTGGACTAAATATCTTAAAAAAACATTTCACCACTTACTCCCGGATCGGTCCATGAAGTTATTAGCATACTACTTAAGGCTAACAAGAACAAATAAATAAACACAGCTACCACAGCTGGTGAAACATGTGAATATAAAAATGGAGCTCTAAGAAGTTGATTCAAATTAAATAAATAAACGAAATTTAATGAGCAGATTAAATTCAAAAAATACCCACGTAAATCGTAAAAATAGGGAGCAAGGTACCACCAACGCAAATACAGCAACCAAAAAAGCCGGAAAATCTCTACTCGTGATCACTCTTCCCCCCAGAAAAAACCTATTTCTGCCTGGCCATACTTGATACACGCGTTTCCGATTTTTACTATTGTCATTATTATCTGCGGATACAGTTGTTTGATTTGATGTATTGATTTGCGGACGCGTAGAAGAATATGGAATGGCAAGAAATGAATTTTGTGAATGCAATGGTGACGTTGGTGGTGGTGGTGGTGACTGCTTTTTATGTAGTGATAATCTGGGGGTGACATTGGATGGGGTTCTCGAATCAGAATTATGCTTTAAGGTGTTTGTTGATACATCTATTGGCTCTAGCACTGAATCTATTACTGCTTGTGGAATGTCTGTTCGGGTTTGACGCCGAGCTAAAAGGGCACTTGGAGGCGGTTCTGGCAAAGAAAAGTTTAAATCGCTTCCACTATTTGAAGCTATTATATAATCTAAGGATAAATCAAGTGTTGTGGATATCCTTGGAAGGGTTAGGCGTGCTATTCCTACTTCTTCGCTGTTAGATTCGCTCGATGTAGTTCCGACTACCGAGGTGAACGGTAATCTCATTTGAGATGATGTATGGTGAGAAGAACTGGGTGAGTTCAAAGTCGAACTACTAGTTGTCTTTCGCATAGCAGAAGCATTAGCATTTGGTCTTATAGGCCTCCTAGGTGTAAAGAATTGTTTCGAAGGCAACACATGCCGTGAATTGGACCGTGTACTCATTATGTTACAAATGTTTCTAGAGTTTTACTAAATTAAAATTGCTAAAGACGCGAAAAACGGTCTAATAATTCTATAAAACAAAAATGGTTGTCTGATACACAAAGCTGAAGGTCCAGCTTCGCTTTCTTTCACAAAAAGCAAAATTAAATTATATCAATATCGATTCCATCGGGTATTAATTACGTCGTTATTGTTATTGTTAAAAAGAAATCATCGTACATTAATGACTTCAATGGCAATGTTATTAGTAAAACGTTATCGTTATCAGTAAAGAGCTCGGAGCATCGAACGATCTACACCATATAGGGATCAATAACGCCCATTGTCTGGGTGGAAGTTACCCCAGCATCGCCAAAAAAATTCCACGCTCACGCGATCATATCATGTAACAAAAAATGTTAACGTTAACCCTAACTCCGCAACTCTTTGCGATTTGATTTCGATCAACACACGTGAACGTGAATTTTGGTTGGGGGTTAATGTAGTCATGAGGTGTAGATTACCTTTATAATAAATTGAAATCAGCTGTGTTTAAAAAAAATTGCGACATTTTATCGATAAAGACACGTATATAATTCTCTGCTGTTGGTAAAGGTAAAATAAACTTCTATATCTTTTAATTTCCCTGTTCTTTCCGACTTTCTCTATCCTTTTCGTGCTATTCATATTTTTCAAGTTAAATTATCACAATGATTAATTCGTCGTTATCATTATTATTATGTAAAGCATCGATTATACTGGTTTCCCTTTTATTCAAAGTTTTAATTGAAGCTTTTCCTCACGAACACAATAAACATTCATTTCAGGTGATAATAAATTTTGAATCACAGCAACATGAAAAAGAAATATCCATACAGACTATTGAATCCTCTTCTTCGATAACCACCACCACCGAAACAGGAAAATTCTTGCATATAACTGGTAAAAATTCACTAAACTCTAATTATTATGTACGTATCATCAAACTCAATCAATAAATTACCTTTCCACCAAAAAACCATTAATCAAAAAACAAGATTTACATTTTGATCCATTCTACCGACCAAACACTGATCCCGCGGAACTATGTCACCGCAGCTCGAAACAGAACGAGAACAACAGAGCGGGTAAATTCGGTACACTGAAATCGGCATGTGATATGCCGTATAGTACATATAATGAGACCCTGAGCTTTTTAAAGAGTAAATTTGAGAATCAATTGGATTTTGTGATTTATACTGGTGACACCTTGAGACATGATCGGGATGGCAAACAGCCGAGAACTCTTGATGAAACATTGTGGTTACATGAAGTTGCTGTTGAGAATTTCAGAAGAGTTTTCGATTTGGATAAAACACAATTTGTAAGTGAATGATGATCAATAAACCTTTCATTGTTTGTTTTTTATCGATTATTCTAATTTGTAATTATTTTAAAGATTCCCACAATTGGAAATAATGATTTATTTGGTAAATGTCAGTAACAAAAACGCCAACTTGCTGGTTTATCGTGTGAAATGATTACACCAATACGTGATTAATAAATATTTAAAAAATTTCCTTCAGATCACAATCAAATCAGCAGTGATCCCAACTTTTTATACCAAAGTCTCTCGAATATATGGGCACCATTCAACCTCAATCTAACGGAAGACTTTATACATGGTGGTTACTTTCGACACGATCTTGATAAATCACAATCATCCTCACAAGTTTCTCTGCCTCTCACTGTATTAAGTTTTAACTCGAATTATTTCCACAAGATGAATAAATTGGTGGCTGACTGTGATGAAGAGGATTCCGCGGGTGCTGAACAGATCGAATGGGCAAAGCAGCAATTAGCAGGTGCGAGAGAGGAAGGAAGAAAAGTATATATTGTGCAACATATACCTCCGATACATCCTGAAGGTATATTATATTATCGTAATAAAAGTGGGTAAATTTTTTTTTGGATAAACTGATTAATTAAAAAAAAATTAAATGCAAAGGTGACTTTTACCCTGCATGCTTACACGCGTATGCCAATCTCTTGGGAGAATACGCGGATATTATATCTGGGCATTTTACAGGTAATACTATCATTTACTAGACTGAATAAATCTTTTTTGCTATCGTTAATCATATATTAATATCATTAGGACACACAAACACGGATGTACTAACATTTCTCCTAAAATCGAAAAAGCACAATTACAAATTCTACACGCTAAAAGGCGATCACCAACCTTTACACATTCACACAGATAAAGTGATGCTAGAATTGCTAACTGCTCCGTCTCTTGTTCCTGGTAAGTAAATAAAATACTCTGCTCTCTTTCTCAGCAAACACAGTATTTTTGACTTAATATAAATAATAAAAAAGTAAACAACCCAGCAATTCGTGAATACACATACTCCACCTCCCCAGCTTCCCTTGGAAAACTCATCGACTACACTCAATACTACGCAAACCTAACACGTGCAAACGATCAAGGTGAACTGCAGTGGGAAGTCGAATATACTGCTAGCGAAGTGTACCATACAAAAAGCTTATCTACAGGGAGCTGGAAACACGTGTTGGAAATGTTTAAGGAGCCTAATTCACTTGCCTGGTCACATTACGTGAAATTTGTGAATGTAAGCGTGCCCAACTGAACTAATTAATAATGATCGTGACGTGCATTCGCAATTTGAGGATTATTGCAATGAATTCCAGGGAAATTAATAGTATTCGTGATCTTCCCGATTAAACAGTAGATCGTTCATATGTTATGTGAACATAGGCAAATCTTGATATAACGAAGGTTAATTAGTGAAAATTTAACACATCAAAAATTTCATTAGTTCAAACACTCAACATTAATAAAACATAGTTTGTAACTGCATAAAATAAAATCAAGATAAATTTAGTAGTGATGTGATACCGGGTCCAAAAAAAATAATTTTTCTTTATCTATTTGAAGATTATAGTAATCCATCCGTCTTTGAAATATTTTGTTGATTTTGAACGAGTTCATTACCTCTTTGCAAAGTGTTTTAATTTCATAATTTTGTTTCTTGTGCCTCGTTTAAAATAGAAAATGCAAATCTTTGTAAAGACTCTCACAGGCAAGACGATTACCCTCGAGGTGGAAAGGTTGATTATATTAAATTTTTCGGACATTCTTAATCCAATCGTTAATTAAGAACTTGTTAATTTTAACGTGTAGTTCTGATACCGTTGAAAATGTCAAACAAAAAATTCAAGATAAAGAAGGTATGTTTAACAAAATTCAATTCGACATTTTTCGACTGATATTTTTTATTTAATATTTTCATTTTTTTTTTCCATAGGAATTCCTCCGGATCAGCAACGCCTAATTTTTGCTGGAAAGCAGGTTCATTTCTAATCCGATCTTTTGTTCGTTTAAAAAGATGGACAAATTCATTTTATTAATATTTAACAATCAACACAAACAGCTGGAAGATGGTCGAACTCTCGCTGACTACAACATTCAAAAAGAATCAACCTTACATCTCGTGCTTCGATTACGTGGTGGTCTCATCGAACCGTCGCTTAAAGCATTAGCTTCGAAATACAACTGTGAAAAAATGATTTGCCGTAAATGCTATGCGCGACTTCCACCCCGTGCTAGCAACTGCCGTAAGAAGAAGGTAATAAATAACATAGCAGATATTTATGCTCATATTCATTGTTAACCATTACTAATTATGTTGAATTGAATCGAATTAGTGCGGTCATTCCAACCAACTACGTCCAAAAAAGAAACTCAAGTAGATTGAAATTACTCGAGAAAAGATTTTATGGACATACATATATGCAAGGAATTTCACTTCTTTTATAAGATTAATCATTGAATTGCTTAGCAAAACTAAATAGTATCGTAAAAGAATAGAATGTGCTTTATTATAAATAAATTATGTCTATTCGTTCATCCTTTAATAATTAATTGTATCAATTATTTACTGCATCTCATGATTTCATTAATTCTATAAGACCCAATTCGTATTTGACTTGATCCCCCGTTAAAGTGGGAGGATACTGCATAGGGTCCCCCCTAAACGGTTTCAAAGGTCTCAATAATTCATCGCTTGCAATATGCAGGAAGAAAGTCGACGAAATACGCCAAAGAGGTCGATCCGGACGCGTAATTTTTACCTTTTCAATAGTCTTTATTTACAAGCATAAAATGTCTTAATCATCAAGAACAATATAAATTTTTAATATTCGCAATGGCAACAATCTATTACTTACCTTGATCGTGTCTTCAGTCACGACTACTTCATGATATCCAGCCATGACTTCACCACCAGTTAACCATTCGAGTTGCTTACCTGCTTGAACCAATAAATGTCCATCGGGTACTCGAACAGCAATTTTTTCTGTGCCGTTTCGTGGCCATATATTTAATCCGGGGAACCGTGATTTGCCATGAATTGTTCTGCAGTATTTTATTAGAGAAAATATTGTTATTGGAAAAAGTATATTGTCGTAGTGTACCAAAAAAAAAAAAAAAAAACAACTCACAAAAAATTCAGGTCGTAATGAAACCCTGAAATGAATTTACAAAAGACTTTGAGTCAAAATTTTTTTGTTAAATAACGAGACTCAATAAACAGACCAGCCAAAACAGTCCCTATTGATCCAAATTTTTCAAGATCACTTGCAGTCGGTGCAAGCAGATGAGGACCATATTTAGTCATGTCAGGTAACGTATTCGCATCCATGCCGAATCCAACTGACGCCATTTCTGTGATGCCCAAGACCGCTTGATGCAATTGAGTTCCCCAAGTATTCATGATCTTTGGCCATTCATTTTTGAATGCTTTATCCAAACCGATAAACCAAGTCAGAAAGAAAAACGCTAAATAAATTAACAAACCCCCGCGCAAAAATTACCGGCTGGAATAACCGGATCTGCATTCAGTCGTGGAAATTTGGTTTGCTTAGGTTGATCCCCAATTCGCCAAAAGAATCTCCATTTCGGATCTGGTCCTTCGAATTTCAACGGTTTGTCCGAAGCTGGGATCTGTAATTGTTGACATCACTATTATTTACGTATTTAGTTGATATTGCAAAATTAAATAATGGACCTTTGCAATAATATCCTGACAATGGGGATCTCGATGGCATTTGGGTTCTTCGGTAAATTCGGGAGTGACTCCAACTTGATACCCAAATTCTGGACGTGCATCTTGTAATTTAATCTTTAAAAAAACAAGAATTTAACGATCATGTGTTGAATGCATTATCGTCAAATCCCAACAATAAAATGAGTAACAAACATCGAATGGCTGTGCAAAGTAATCCTCAATTAAATCCTAATCAAAAAATAGCCAAGATCAATAACAGCAGATAAAATGAAATTATGTATCTATTCATAAAATAAAAACCAAGAATTGCGCATTATCTTCCTCAGTTACACGTGGATCTTTGACCAGTAATGCGCCATAATCGCGTAATGCATTTGCCGTCTAAAACAAGATCAAGACGCAAAATTGATCATTATTTTCAAAGAAACGAAATCAATCTATCAATGAATATATTAGGAAATTTATTTATATTAAGAAACCTTTTTGCACTCTTCTATTGCTTTTGTTGAATTTTTGTCGTTTATGTAAAGGCCCAAATTGATGATAGGCAAAATAAAGGATGTGTTTGCCATAATTACTAAGACAATGGTTATAGGCCGTTTATAAAGACAATTTGGATATATATCACAGTTGATTCTCTTTATAATAAAGGCCCAAACAAGTTTATTATGGGAGCATTAGATATAGTGATATTATATAAGAATTTAGGAAACACATGTGACCCTATACGAAAAAAGAGACCGGTTAACATTAATTTAAACGCATTCTCTTTTTCCTAGGTTTGTTAATGCCCATAAACAAACTTATTTTCATCGTTCTTAATTCATCTCTTCCATTATATAAAAGGTAACGTATTTTTGGCTTTTTAGAAAACATAAAAATTTATAATGAATTAATTAGTAAAAAAATGTAATCTAGCAAGTAGATAACGACTTACTATATTTTTTTCATGTCTGTATATTTCGAATTCCTGCCTGACCCATGTTCTAAGTTCTTTAGCAGCTTGTTTGTCATCCATCCCTATTATTAATAGCGCACAATTTGTCAATAAAGACCAGAAATTAATGAAGAAACAATATGTGCATACTTGCATTCTATAGTCAGTAAAATCTCCTTATATAATTGTATTACTTTAGACTTCATTATGAACTACGAAATGATTTAATCGTTTATTAGTTAAATCAACTCCTTTAAAATGAAATCATAATACAGGAGGAGATTTATTATATCGTACATGCTGTAATGTGAGATCATCCTCTTTCAGTTTCTCCTTTAGCATCTTACGTTCTTTTCTTGTTTGGTGTGATGTGGTGATTATTTCTGTTGGTGATTGTGATGTGGTGGTTATTTCAGTTGATGATTGTGATGCGGTGGTTATTTCTGAGGTGGTTGCTTTTTCTGCTACCGATTGTTTTGCTTTTTCTACTATCCATTTTTCTACTTTTACTGGTAAATTACGAATTTCCGAAGTAAAAATCGAACCAAGTTTTTTACCTAAAGACATGATGAAAAATCTAATTTATGAATTGTTTTCATGTTGTTTTGTGCTCAATCAAAAAATTTTGGTCGATGACGTCACAAGACATTCAAATTTTTTATTCGATGTAATAAAATTAAATTAAAAATATTCTGATCTTTCAATATTCTATTCTGGCCCAGCGTTTATATAAGAATTTCATTATGAAAGCTATTTTTCAATATTCTATTCTGGCCCAGCGTTTCACATAAGAATTTCATTATGAAAGCTATTTTTCAATTCTTTATGAGGCAGTACGATACAATTTCGGATTATGATCTCATCTTTAACAACTACTTCTTTTGCTATTTAAACAAGATTTAATACGTCATTAGAGAGAACTGAAATTTAACAAGTACATAAGTGGTAAAAAAAGATAAATGCTCATACCTAGAATAGTAACAGATTGTACTTTCACCCCGTTCTGAGTAATGGTCGTCGAATAATTTGTCGTAGGAGTCCCTTCAACACGCGCCCAAGTTCCCACTTTTGAATCCCATCCGATGATGCTATGAAGAATACAACTATTGTTTTTTATTTCGGCGTTGTCGAGGATTATCGAATCCTTGATCCGTACACCCTTTCCGATAACAGCGCGTGGTCCTATGGTCACATTGGGGCCAATCTTAGTAATGATCAAGAAAATCAAAGAGTTAAAGTGTAACACTTGAAGAATAGTTTTGCCCTTATTTAAACAATCTTAGATAAAGTCAGTACCTTTGAATGAGGGTCTACAATAGCAGTTGGGTGAATATACACGTGCCCTACTATCTCTGGTCCCTGGCCGTCTATACTTTTTTTCGTTAGTCTATCGGGACATGTTTTCGAGTATTGTTCAAGATAGAGCGCATTGGCCGGAACTGCAGAACTAATAATATCAAAATATTAATCGATCATGGCAGCAGCATAAAAAAAATGGCATCTACTTTAAATACCCAGCCGTCTTGATCTGTCTCCAAAATTCTTGAGTAACATATACATAAAGTTTTTTTGACTCGGCCAAAGGACCAAACAAATCTTGTTCTAATCGAAGTTTATCATCCTGATCTTGATAAGGACCTTGACTATAATCGATCCATATCAATTGGTTATGTCAAATAAAATCAGTAATATCATTCTCTAACTGGATCAAGATGAAGTTTCAACAAAAAAAGGATACGTTGTCTTGTTTAACATAGCTTTTTTCATTTCATTAAATACAGCACAATCAAATAGATATATTCCACAACTGATCAGATCGGAAATAAAGCTCTCTGGTTTTTCGACATAGTGTAGTACTTCATGGCTATCTGGTTTCGCAACAAGGCAACCAAATTTATTGGCATTTTCTCTAGCTACCTAGTAAAATATTAACATCAATATTGACAATTTAATAAGTGCAATTTAAAATATGATAAAAATGGTAATTTCACATACTTTGGTCCCGAGAATCGTACATAGCCCACGATGTCTATTATGAAACCTCATCATATCACTGAGCGGGAAACTACATGCCACGTCAGCGTTAAGGACAAAAAGTTGTTGTGGATCACCGCGTAATATTTCGTCTCGAAAGTGATAGAGACCTCCTGCAGTACCCAATGCCTGATACTCACGAAGATAACTGAGAAATTTCGAGCAGGATTAAAATATTATTAACTAAGAAAAATCAAAATAAACTGATATTGGACGTACCGCACATTCATCTTTGGGAACTCTCGTGCAGCATCGTCCAGGAATCTCGCCATCACCGAGTCTTCAAAGAAACCAATTAACATCACCTCTTTCAAGCCTTCCACTTTAGAAAGTGCCTCCAGGTGATGCCAAATAATAGGGTGTCCAGCAACAGGAAATAAAGGCTTCGGGACATTAAGTGATAGCGGGCGAAAACGTGTGCCCCGTGAGGGACCACCGACGAGAATGATGGCTTTGCAAGTCATTATAGTAGTGAAAAAGTAAAGATGTAAAGTAATGATATCGATATCGATATCATCAATTTTAAATTAAAAATTCAGAATCTGCATAACGGTAACCTAAAAAGTTGAATATCTAAATTTACGGTGTTTAGTTAACGCATTGTCTAACATGGATAGTACATACGACTACCCATTTTTAACGCGTGGTCAATTTGAACTTGCGGCGAAAGCTTTTGTTGGACAGTCACTTAAAGCTGGTGAAGATCAACCTTGGGCTTGGATTGAACACGAGGTTTGAGCTCAGGCATACCATTTCTTTTGATACTTTCTATAACACATTAATACTAAATAAATATTGATTGACAAAATTGAAAATAAAGAAAGTAAAAAATTTTGGATATTTATCGCAAAAATCCGTGGCAAGACGTATTTTTACCATTGAGGAGAAGGAGGACTCTCTAATTTCAATTCACGAGGAAGACGGTGGATTTGCTGGATACGAAGAACCAGATGATCCAAGTGTACTATTTAAATTTATTTTGAAAAAATTCGTCTCTCTATTTGATTCGGTGAAGAGAACATTTAAAATGCTTATAATACTGAGATTTATCAGCTTCATAGGCGATTCCTCCTGCATCATCAATCTCACCAATAGCACAAAACATACAATCTCCACAAAATGATAATTCTTCGGATCAAGTTAACAACATCCATAATAATAATGATAATAATAATAATAATATTTTGCAATTACCAAACGAGGATTACTTGACAATTGATTATCATATACTTTATTCCCCAACGTATAAAGTACCTGTTTTATATTTTAACACGTATAATGCTGGTAAGAATAATAATTTTTAAAAAAATCACTTTTACGCGAATTCATACATGATAATTACAATCTCAATTAGACGGTAGTATACTGAAACTTGATCAATTATATACAACTCTCATCGAGTCTTCGCGTCTCAACGATTTACGAACGGCGGGATTCAATGGTGGATTATCACAACAAGTAAGCTTATTGGATTCCTTGGCAATTAGGAAAAAAAAATTAATTAATCATCGATCCCTTTTTTCCTCTTGGATCCAAAGGATCATCCGACACTTCAACTCCCATTTTTTTTTCTTCATCCATGTGAAACTGCCACACTAATGCGAACTATTGCACTCGCTCCACCTTCAACTGTCGGTGAGTCCGATTCTCGAGGGACTAACAATAATGTAAAAAAAGAATTTGCAGGAATCCTACCAGTTGAAGGGTATATAAGAAGTTGGCTGAGCTTGGTTGGCCCGGTCGTTGGTACAAAGGTTACGCCTGGTTATTTTATAGATTAATTATTTAAAATTTATTTATTTGGAAATCAATTTAAACGGCAATTATAATTATTTCCAAATTAGGTCATTTTTAGTCGAATTTTACTCTTAAAATAACACCATATTCGTCTTTCACCAATCAACATTTGTGTAGCCACCAGGATATGTTCGTGCGATGTATCTTCAACCATTCAATAATCTACACAAAAAGTTCTGACTGCTGGTTCCAGAGAAATTTTTTTGTATTTGGACATCATCTCGGTCCTCTCGTTTTTTTCTGTTTCTCACTCACTGTGTACACTTTGCATTCTAAAGGAACAACAACCTTTTCTACATAAACTATAGATATAGACTTGTATATTGTACCAGCCGTTATTCCATCATTTGACTACTGCCACCACCATCCTATTAGCATACCGACCTACCCGGTTGTTGTCTGTGTCGCGGACTCCATTAAAATACCACCTTTTCCGATTGTCGGAAAAAATTGCTGCTGCTTTCCTTAAATTCAACATTTATATAGCGACACTCTACCAACATGGGTGGAACAGTTTCGAAAGGGTTAGCAAAGATCTTTGGAAACAAAGAAATGCGCATTCTTATGCTCGGTTTGGATGCTGCAGGCAAAACAAGTACATTTCTGTTTAGATTATCTTGTATATGTGTAGAATTTGGAAATCCTTTTTAGTTATGGATGTTGGTGCGAAAATGTCCTTATTACGAATGTATCGGTACTCGTAATCGCTGCATTCTGTAAGGCAACGCACGGTATTCAGTATCTTCTTTTATAATATCCTTTGTAGTGATTGAGTTTATTTGCTAATATCTATATGATTTTTTTTTCTCTTAGCCATCCTTTATAAACTAAAGCTGAATCAGTCGGTAACGACTATTCCGACTGTTGGTTTCAATGTGGAAACCGTAACATACAAGAATGTCAAATTCAATGTTTGGGTAAGCGTGTTTCCCTCAAAATAACAATAATGAAATTATTTTTTCATAATTTAATAATCATAATCTAAATCATAATTAGGATGTAGGTGGACAAGATAAGATTCGCCCACTATGGCGTCACTATTACACCGGCACGCAGGGTCTAATTTTTGTTGTTGACTCGCAGGATCGTGACCGAATAGATGAAGCACGTCAAGAGTTACATCGAATTATTTCAGATCGTGAGATGCGGGATTGTTTACTATTAGTTTTTGCGAATAAACAAGATTTACCAGGAGGTATAATCAGAGATATTGATCAAATCCTGTTCGTTTACCTTAAGTAATCATTCTAATATTTTTCTTTAATCTATGATATAGCAATGTCTCCTGCTGAAGTTACTGAGAAACTTGGTCTACATCGTATGAACCAAAGGTCTTGGTACGTACATCCTTCATGCGCGACCAGTGGAGAGGGTCTTTTCGAAGGATTGAATTGGCTAAGCCAGAACGCCAAGGCAAAATAACAACAACTAATCATAAGAATACATTATTTGATTTTAAATGATATAATGGAGGATGAGGATGACAATGACGATGACGATCACGATGACGATGACGACGACGACGACTACGTTTCATCAAATATCAAAACAAAGATCCATGTCCAACAACAAAGTTGCATTTTTTTTTGAACTTTACCGTTGAGCTGCATTATTTATCATTTTATCATTTCTCTTTTATTTTTTTCTATATATATATTACCTATTATCCCAACTTTATGCTAGTTGTACGAGTCTAATTTTTTACTTTTACAATATTTATCATTAATATTCACCATTTCGGATTCTTCTATAATGGATCCTTTCACCATTCGATCCGATCAAAACAACCAACCAGACATAATCTGTCGATTTCAGATTATTTTATATATATATATACTACTTTAAACTAATTTTCATTACGAGTATAGTAATTAATTTTTCATATTGATGTGTGCAAGCAAAATTACATCCCATTTAAAACATTCATATATATATACTACAGAAAACATATACAACACACACAACACATCATATTTCACAAAATGAACTTAATGGACAAGCCTTATTGTTAATTTAAGATGAGGGCTACAAGATTCCGCATTCTATTGTTAATAAAATAAAGTGTTTTTATTCTCAAGGAAGTTACTTTGGAAACTCCGATATTAAGCACAAATTCTATTAATAGACAACATATTCGTTGCCACTCTAATACACGTGCCCTCGATTTTCATAAAGTCGGGATCGTTTTAATTAAATTCAATAATTACCTCTGAATACCCATTTTGCAAAAAAGTATCCTGATGTAATCCATTCTTAAACTCCTTCCGCGACCAGATTAAAGATGGTAGCCACAATTACTATGTTGCAACACTATATGTTGCAACTATATGTTGCAACTTATTAAAAAATTTAATAAAAATCGCAACTTGCCGCAACTTATCGCAAGTCGCAACTTGTCGCAACTTGCCGCAATTTGCCGCAACTTGTCGCAACTTGCCGCAATTTGCCGCAACTTGTCGCAAGTCACAACTTGTCACAACTTGCTGTAATTTGCCATAACTTGCTGTAACTTGTCATAACTTGCTATAACTTACTGTAACTTGTCACAACTTGTTGTAACTTATTGTAACTTGTTATAACTTATTGTAACTTGTTACAACTTCCTATAATTTGTAATAACTTGTAATAACTTGCTATAACTTGTTATAATTTGTTGTAATTTGTTATAATTTTTTATAATTTGTTATAACTTGTTGTAACTTACAAATAATTTTTTAAATAAATTTATTTAATAGTATATTATAAAT